>RJWT010036988.1:0-13146 GCA_004365215.1 Cuniculus paca | reverse complement strand
CTTTTTTCAGTGACTGGTGCTTGTAACTGACTCTCTTTGGACAAATGCAGACAAGACTGAGAAATGCTTAATATTATAGCACCTCTGTAGTGGCTCTATCTCATGTTTGGGCAGGGCAGGAAAATAAAAGTTTCTTGCTGCAAACACAGGCAAATTCAGAGATTTTACTTGTATTCCACCACTTCTCTCCAGTATTAGGCAAAGGCTTCCTTTTCCTTTAAGTTAACACCCTTGTTTTGCTTCTTTCCTTGCCCTACCCTGCATTCTTCACTCCTTTGCTGGTTTCTACTGGGAGTATTTTCTCTACTGTCTGCACATGAATCCTGGTGTCAGAATCCACTCCTGTGAACCTCACCTAAAACAATCTCTTTCTTAGGAAGTTGTACTTATCACTATGCTGCTTATCTAATATATAGACAAGTATTGCCTGTCTTATTGTCTCATGTACTTTGATTTCATCATTTATCTTTATGTTTGGTTTGCCAAGGACTGGGTTGTACTGTATTTTATTTATCTCCTATTCCTGAAAAATAATGTAGCAAGATGAATATTATTGAGCAGTTACTATATTTCAGGTGACTTTTTGCATTCATTGTCTCATCTAATTATGAAAGCAATTCTTACAAAGATTATTATTTTATCCCTCACATTGTATAATTGATGACTATGATGTTCAGATACAGGGCCATTGTTCTATATAACTCCAGTAGAAGCCTTGGGCAGAATATTCCATGTAAAACACCACCCAAGAATTAGAGGTAAGTGGTGCCCTCCTCGAGCTGTGCAACATATTAGTCTTTCTCAAAAGCACAAAGAAACTCCCATTAGAATACTCATGTGGGAAGTAACAGAACATGGATTTGACTATCTGGCTGGTTCCAAAGTCCTTACCTTCTTCATTAATCTGGAAAGCATTCTGGTTGTTAATATTTGTAAATTACTTTTGTTCTCTTTCTTTTGCCTCAGATAGGCTTTTTCATGGTTGTGTTAATTGCACAACAATAAAAAGAGGGTAGTAATAGTAAAATAAACTCTTGAGTACCACCCCTCCCCCAAAAGAACAAATCCTACTTTATTCTTCAGCCAAAGTGTATAGGGGATCTTCACAAGGTCCACTGGGCTGAGAAGAAGGCTGATTTCCAATGGGAGTTGAGGAGAAGTTAGCAGGAAAGGGATTGAGGTCCCAGTTTGCTGAAGAAAATATGAATTTTCTGCCAAGTGCAGCCACATTTTTCTTTTCTGATTTTCTAGCTGGCTGCCTCACTCACGGCTTTCTTTGCAACAGGCACCTCCACAATTGTGATAGAGAATGACATGCCCTCGCATGATGCCTCAACTCAGTGTCAGCCTCCCAATCTGAAAAATTGAAGTTTCAGTTCCAGAAATTGCTGTTTTCAGAAGTGACATGGTTGGAGCATTGTGGCTTTGACAGAAAAAAGAAGCACAAATGAATCTCACAGAATAACTGACAGGCCTTTCCAAGTTATTAAAAGCCTGGGTATTGGCCAGACAGACATGAGTTTGAATCTCAGCTCCTGCAACCTTCCATCAGCATCATTTAAATACTAGATGCCTTAGTTTCCTCATCTGTAAGATAGGGAATTGTTGGCTTGTTGTAAAGATAAATCAAGAAATAAACATTAATTGCTTAAATACTGAGCTATTTTTCTTGCTGTTGCTAATCATCATTATTACCTATAAGGGTATTCTAGATTCAAAAGCATCAGTTACACTTTTACATGAATGTAAAGTCCAAATTACTTTTATTATCCCTAAGTCTTTGCATTTGGCTATGATTTTTGTTATCTCTACCTCTCTCATCTTACAAGATCCCCCCTATATACACAACACACATATACACACATGTAAACTGTGGACAAGTTCAGATCATACTGTCCAAGGTCATTTTCAGAATCTACAATAAATCCCAGCATTACTTGTAGCTAGTGAGTAGTACAGCTGAAGTTAAAATTACAAGGAAAGCCGTTGTCTAAAAGATAGTACATGTTTTGTTTTGATTTGTTTCATTCTGGAGTGTTTTTGTTTTCGAAATGACTGCAATGCCTTATATCTCTGTGGCAGGTTATCATTTATATCCTTCCTTTGACATTCATTGTATCACATGACCTTCTTGACTATCCTACATGGTAGGTGTAATTGCTAGACAAAATGACTTGCCCAGGGTCACATGGCTGCTAAGTAGAAGAGCTCCAACTCAGACCTAATTGCATTTGCCTCCATGACTGGTGCCCTTTCCACTTTACCTTTCTGCCTCCCAGCGTTTTTAAGCATTTAATAGCAGACGTTTCTCCCAGAGCTGGTTGATTCTAGGGCAGATAAGTAATAACACAGCAGGTCCCGCCAGGCATTGTTCAGTATAAGGTGTTGAAGCAGAAAGTTTGAAGGAGAGAGGCAAGTGTTCTCCCCTCTGCCGCTCCAGGAGCCTGAAACATCCCTGTGCTCACAGATGTCACAGTTAATGTCCTTTTCCCCAGAAGATTCAGGCAGGGGATCTGGACAAATCCATCATGGCCTTGAACATAATGTTGATGAATGATCTCATTAACCTGGCAGCCTGTACCATGTCAACAGCAGCCTGGACTCCTGTGTGAAACCTGGCTCAGCATTCTCATTCCACATTCCCAGAGCTGCAGCCCTGCAACCTTACAAAAAACCCATACAATTGGTGCCCCATAGAGATGCTTACCCCTCCCTTAAACTTAGAACCTGGCTAATATCGATTTTACAAATTCCGACAGACACACTGAGTCTCAGAAAAATTAGATACTTTATCCAAGTTCCAAGTGCCTCTGACCCCAATGCTCTGGTTTTACCTCAACACTATACTAATGTTCCTAGACTGCATAACAGCTTTCAAGGCCCTTTTTATCCATTTTCTCATTTAGTCAGCCAACCAACCTGTGGGGTAGATTTTTCTCACAAGAAGTTTTTATAAGAAACTTGGCTAACTAGCTAAAATTGTATAGAAAAATAAAATAGCAATTTTAGAAGTTGCAATTTTAGAAAAAAGATAGGGAGGAGAGGAGAAAGAGCAGAGAGGGTAACTCACTCAACCAGATATTGTGACAAATTTCAGAACCATAGTCATACAGTATGAAGTATTGAAGCAAAAACAAATAGGCCAGTGGTGCACAACTGATAACATGGAACATGGAAAAGAGGAGAGAGAGAAGTGGGCAGAAAGAAAAAGAAGTAGAGAAAGAGAGGGAGAGAGAGAGAGATGAGGAGGAGACAAAAGAACAGTGTCAAATCCATGTGGAACTTGCAACATAATAGATTATTTTATAAATATTTGAGAATATTTAGTTTATATAATAACATATATAATAAACTTGTTGAGAGGTAAGATTGAATGTCTACTTTATACTATATTCAAAAGTACTCTCTCAATACACTAGATGTTTAAACAAAAAATCCTTTAATAACTTTATGACCTCAAGGTATAAAGTGATTTTTTTCACAAGGGATCTCAAAAACACAAACCATGGGGGAAAAGGTTAATAATTTTGCTTACTTTTTGATAAATACAAGAAGCCTTTTCAGTGAAGCATATCATTAACAAGAGTGGTAGACTGAAAAAAGATTTGCAATATCCCAAAAGAAGAAAACAAATTAACAAGAGTATATATGTATATGGTGAGAGGCTTTAACTTCCAGGGTTCAGTGAAATGAAAAATCAGTGAGATGCAATTTCATACCCTCTGGATAATCAAAACATTTTATCTGGAGAGGAATTGGGAAATACACCTTTCTTTGTATCAGTGAAGATTGTGTGAACTTCTAACATTCTTCAAACGAGGTGGGAGTAATTGCCTGAATTTGATGTCTAACTGCAGCAAACTAATTCCTGTATTCGTGTATACATGTATTGGTCAGTTTAATGTTATTGTAATGAAATATGTTAGGCAATTAGCTTAGAAAAAGAAAGGGTTTATTTTTGCTCAAGGTTCTAGTGGTTCCTGTCTAAGATCAAGTGGCCTCATTGGTTTGGACCTTTGGGGAGGGAGGAATATCATGATGGGAGCGTGTGACAGAGCAAACTGCTGACCTTTCACTTTTCCACAAAACAGAAAGGAAGAAACTGGCCCCACAATCCCATCAAAAGTACATTCCCCATCCACCATCACAGTGCAAGATCCTGGTGCCACACTCTAGGGGTGCATCTGGCTAGCCATGTGGGCCCCAGAGGTTCTGAACTCAGCCCAGTAGGCACAAAGCCCTGGCACCATAGTTTGGGGTACAGCCCCAGCTAGCCACACAGATCCTGGAGGATCCAAGCTCTGCACAGGCCAGTGTTCCAGTGTGACCCATTAGGGGCATGCCCAGCCAGCCTTACAGGTGTCAGAGGTACCAAACCCGCCCAACCCAGAGCCCCAGAGCCATCCATAGGGAGCAACCAGCCAACAGGTCCTAGAGATTTTAGCTTGGCCCATCACAGCACAAGACCCCAGTACCATAGTTCAGGGGCATGCTCTGGCTAGCTACATGGGTATTGGAGGATCCAAGCTCCGCCCAGCCCAGCATTCCAGTGCAATCCATCAGGACAGTGCCTGGCCAGCCACACAGGTCCCAGAGGAAAATGACAAAATGAAAGAGCAAGATGCAGTTAGTCTTCCAGCCCACACAGAACAAATCCAGGAGACACTGAAATGGAAGACATTGGAAATCGTACAACTGAAGTTTCTGAAATGATAGCAACTGAAATAAAGAAACAAATCCATGAAGCTATAGAGGAAATCAGATCAGAAATAATCTCTCAGGTTAAAAAAAGAAAGGACAAATATTATGAAAGAAATGCTGAGTGTATCTAAAGAAGATGTAGATTTACAAAACCAGAAGAACACAAGAAAGTGATGGAAACCTTGAATGAACAATATAAGACAGAATTAGAATACATGAAACAGATTCAGAGAAGTATTCAGGAAATTAAAAATTCCACTGAAAGCTGGCAAAACCACTTGAATGAAGCTGAAGATACACTCTCAGACCTTAAAGACAGGATGGAAGCTGATGATCATGAAAGAAAAGATCTCTTAAAAACAACAAGGAACCAGGAAACAAAAATTCAACAGCTGCAAGATGATGTTAAAAAGAAATAATATAATCTAATAGGTGTCAATGAAAAGGCAGGAGTCAACACAAATGACATAAAAAACTATTTTCAGAAATAATAGCAGAAAGTTTTTCAAGCATGGGAAAATAGTCTGATATACAGATAAGTGAAGCATATAGAATCCCAATGAGCCATAACCAAAATAAATCTTCACCCAGACATATAATAATTAAGATCCCTGAAATCCAGCACAAGAAAAGAATGCTAAAACTGTCAGAGAAAAGAAAAAGATCACCTATCAAGGAAAACCTATCAGAATCATGGCAGACTTCTTAACACAAACCTTCAAGTTCAGAAAAGCTTGGAGAGAAGTATTTCAAGTCCTAAAAGAAACAACTTCCAACACAGAATGATGTACCCTGCAAAACTGTCTTTCACAATCAATGGAAAAATAAGATAGTTTCATGAAAAAGAATGACTGAAGAAATTCATGATCACCAAACCAACACCACAAAGAGTACTGAAAGATACTCTAGAAAGAGATAAAGATAACTACAATTCCAAAAACAACAGCAAAAGAAACCCAAAAGCAGGGAAAACACTTAAGCAGAGAGAAAAAGTAGAGAACCAACAACAGAAAGGTAACATGACAAAGTAAGTCAGTACATATCAGTTATATCCATCAATGTAAATGACTTCAACTCACCAATAAAAAGAAACAGATTGGTAAAGTGAATTAAGAAACAAAATCCAACAATATACTGTATACAAGAAACACATTTAACTCAAAAGGAAATTCATAGACTAAAAGTCAAGGGATGGAAAACAATACTCCATGCAACAGGAACTCAGAAAAAAGTGGGGGGTAGCTATTCTATTTGCAGACAATGTGAACTCCAAGAATGAGCAAAAGAGAGAAAGAATGTCACTACATATTTGTTAGGGGAAAGCTTCAAGAGAAAGAGATTACATTCATAAATATATATGCACCAAATATGGAAGCACCCAACTACATACGACAAATTTCAGTAGACATGAAAAATCAAATAAGCAATAATATAGTTATGATGGGGGACCTTGACACCACATTGTCACAAACAGACAGATAAACCAAACAAAAAATCAACAGAAATAACAGAACTAAAACAAACTTGTGAACAAATGGACCTAGTAAATGTGTACACATTGCTCCACCCAACAACATCAGAATATACATTCTTCTCAGCAGCACATGGGTCATTCTCTAAAATAGACCATATACTAGTCCACAGAACATGCTTAAGTAAATGCAAACAAATTGAATTGAAATAATCCCATGCATATTACCTGATCATAGCACAATAAAATTGGAAATTAATGACAAAAGAAACCACAAGAACACATGGAAATTAAATAACACTCTCCTAAACAACCAAGGGACACAATGAAAGCAGTCCTCAGAGGGAAATTTATAGCGGTAAATTCCCACATCAGGAAAATGGAGCAAACACAAAAAAATAAACTAATGCTGCACCTCAAACTTTGAGAAAAAGAAGATGAAATCAAGCCCAAAGCCCAAAAGAGGGAGGAATTATTAAGATCAGAGCAGAAATTAATGCAATTGAGACTAAGAAAACAACACAAAGAATTAGTGAATCAAAGAGTTGGTTCTTTGAAAGAATGAATAAAATTGGTAAGCCCCTAGCCAACCTTATTAAAAAGAGGAAAGAAAAAAGTAAAACTCATGCAATAAGGAATGAAAAGGGTGAAATCACTACAGATCCTGTGGAAATACAGAAGATCACTAATACCTACTTCAAAAACCTTTACTCTAATAGGTTTGATAACACAGAAGCAATGGACAGATTTCTAGAAACATATGAATTACCAAAGCTGGATCAAGAAGATGCAAAACTGCTGAATAACCCAATTTTAGTTAATGAAATTAAAAATGTAATTAGAACCTTACCAACAAAGAAAAGCCCAGGTCCTGACAGATTCACTACTGAATTCTACAACAAATTTATGGAAGACTTAATGCCAACATGCCTCAAACTCTTCAGTGAAATTGAAAAGGAAGCAATTCTCCCTGATTTTTGGAAGCAAATATTACCCTAATGCCAAAACCAGAGAAAAACCCAACCAAAAAAGAGAATTACAGGTCAATCTCCCAAATGAACATAAATGCAAAATCCTCAATAAAATACTGGCAAATAGAAAGCAACAAATCATCAGGAAGATTATACACCACAATCAAGTGGGAATCATCCCACGAATGCAGGGGTGTTTCAACATTTGCAAATCAATAAATGTAATACACCATATCAATAGAGCCAAAGACAAGAATCATATGATCATCTCAATAGATGCAGAAAGAGCTTTTATGACAAAATCCAACACTCACTCATGATTTAAAAAAAAAAAACTATGGAAAATTGGAATAGATGGTCTTTACCTCAATCTGATAAAAGCCATATACGATAAACCAATAACCAACATCTTACTAAATGAACAAAAACTGAAAACTTTCAACCTAAAATCAAGAACAAGACAAGGATATTCATTATTACCACTCCTATTCAATATAGTTCTGGAAACATTAGTCAGAGCAATTAGATAAGAGAGAAAAATAAAAGGAATAAGGATTGGAAAGAAAGAAGTTAATTAATCATTATTTGCAGATGACATGATACTCTACATAGAAGACCCCCCCCAAAACTCCACTGAAAGACTTCTAGATGTAATAACCAATTCAGCAATGTAGCTGGATATGAAGTCAGCACTCAAAAATTAATAGCATTCCTGTACACAAACAAACTTACAGAGAGAAATAAGGGAAACCACACCCTTCACAATAGTATCCAAAAAAATGAAATACTTAGGAATCAATCTAACAAAGGAAGTAAAAGATCTGTACAATGAAAATTACAGTACTCTGAAAAAGGAAATTGAAGAGGATTTCAGAAAATGGAAAGACATTCTTTATTCATGAACAGGAAGAACAATCATTGTGAAAATGGCCAGTCTCCCAAAATTGTTATACAGATTTAATGCAATGCCAATCAAAATACCATTAGCATATGACACAGATCTAGAGAGATCATTTCTAAAATTCTTCTGGAACCAGAAGAAACCTAGAATAGCAAAGATATTTCTAGACAACAAAGGCAAGGTAGGCGGCATCACAATTCCAGACTTGAAATTATACAACAAAGCTACTGTGATAAAATCAGCATGGTGCTGGAATAAAAACAGACCTGAAGATCAATGGAATAGGTTAGAAGATACAATCACAACTACAAACACACTCAGCCACCTTATCTTCAACAATGGGCCAAACGTGTTCACTGGAAGAAAGATTGTGTCTTTAATAAGTGGTGCTGGAAAAACTGGCTTTCCTTAAGTCAAAAACTAAAACTAGACCCATGTCTATCACCATGCACTAAACTAATGTCAAAATGGATCAAAGATCTAAATATTAAAACAGAAACACTAAATATGCTGGAAGACAAAGTAGGTAGAAATCTTGAAGACATGGGGTAGGCAGAGAGTTCATGAACAAAAGTCAAACTGCACCTGAAATACTTTCCAAAATCAACTGAATCTCATCTTCTTAAAAAGTTTATGCACATTAGAAGAAATCAACAATGGAGTGAAAAGAAAACCCACAGAATATGAAAAAATTTTAACAAACTCTCCCTCAGACAAAGGACTTCTATCTAGAACATATAAAGAATTTTTTTAAAAAATCAGGCCCCCAAATTCAAAGACCCAATCCAAAAATGGGCATCTGAGATGAATACACACTTCTCAGATGAAGAAATACAAATGGCAAATAAATACATGAAGAAATGTTCAACATCACTAGTCATTTGAGAAATGCAAATTAAAACAACACTGAGATTCCATCTCACTCCAGAAACAAATGGCCAAGATCAAGAAATCAACCAAAAACAAATGCTGGAGGGGCTGTGGGGAAAAAGCAACTCTCCTCCACTGTTGGTGGGAGTGTAGGCTGGTGCAACTACTGTGGAAGTCAGTGTGGAGATTCCTCAAAGAGCTAGGATTAGCATTTCCATTTGACCCAGCTATCTCCCTTCTGGGCATGTTCCCAGAAGAAGTGAAATCATCTTACCACAGTGATATATGTGTACCTGTGTTTATAGCAGCACAATTTGTAATAACCCAATCTTGGAAACGACCCAAATACCCATCGACTGAGGAATGGATAAAAAAGGTGTGATATATTTATATATTTATACAATGGAGTACTACTCAGCTATAAAGAAGGATCTCATCGAGGCATTTATAGATAAATGAATACAACTTGAGACCATACACATAAGTGAAAAAGATCAAAGTCACATGTGTAAATACCATATTGTCTCCCTAGTGTAAGAAACTGAAAGAGCAAATAAGATCCAAAATCTACAATAAATATTTTGTAAGGATAACAAACTGCTCAAAGAGAAAAGTAACTGCAGTAGGGGAAAGGAGGAAAGAAGGAAGGGAAAATGAAAAAGACATAAATTTGTATGTATACATAAGATAGCTAAGATGACTATACCACTAATTCTATTAGTTCTTGGAAAAGGACAGTTAGTACTCATGTTTAGAACAATTTTGCATGTCTATATCTGGTAATCTAAGCAACTCTTTTAAAGATAACAATATGCAGTATAACAACCATTGTTAAATTCCTATTGTCTTGTTTTGAAAGCTTATATTGTTATTGTTTTGTATTTGTTGTTGTTGTTGTTGTTTGTTTGCCTCTTTTGCTTTTTGTTTTTCTTTTCTGTGTTTTTCTTTCTCTTTGAAGTAAAAATGTATATTCCTCATGACCTAACTTCCTCCTGTGAGCTCTCCCCCTCTTTATATGTTCCACCACCTAACAGCAGCACCCTGGGGAATAAGCCTTTAACACATGGACCGTTGGGGGGTCACTTATCCAAACCATAGCACTTCATGTTCTAGAGAAACTTCACATTGGTCCATAAAGAAACACATATGAGGGAAATTATCTCAGCCTTGTTTGTGGTAGCAAAGTTAGAGGGAACCCAGACATTCATCACAAGGGGTGCAGATAAATGGAGTATAAGGAACTATGAAATACCATTAATCACTCAGATGCATGAAGATAAAGTAGGTCTATATAAGACAAGGATGAATCTCCAGTTACAACTCTGATTGAAAACAGAAACAGAGGACAATGCCACTTATGCAAATTTTCAAATACACCCAAAAAGCAATCCACAAGGATGCGCAAATATCCAAATAAACACTTAACTGTAGAGTAGAAATTCACACATTATGACAGTGTAAAGTGCCTGTGCATTGTGGGAAGAAGAAAGTGAGGACAGTAGGCAAAAAAAAAAAAAAAAAGAAAGAAAACTTCTTATAAAACAGAAACGACACAAAATCTGATTATAGACTGAGAACCATGATCAAGTTCATTGTGTGTTGGATCGGCTTTGTGTCACTGACAAAATATCTGAAATAATCAACTTAAATGAAAGTAACATTTATTTCAGCTTGTTTCAAGAGTCGCAGTCACAGCCACTTGGCCCAGTTGCTGGTGGACGTGTAAAAGTAAATCATGGTGGGAAATACGGTGGAGGAGATCTGCTTACCTTAAGGCAGCCAGGAAGCAAAGAGAGAGGAAGGGAGAGCTCAGAGTCCCAATATCCACTTCCAGAGCATTCTGCCAATGTGGTAACTTGCTTCTCCTAGGCCCCACCTCTGAAAGGTTCCACCACCTCCCCGTAGCATAACCCTGTGGACCTTCAACACATGGGTCAGTGGATATCCCAGATATAAAGAAGAGCAGAGGTAAAGCAAAGGAGGAAGAGTCTGATAAACAGAGAGACAAAAACACAGAAAATATTAGATCATCACTCCCAAAAGAATAAAAGGAAGTAAAAGTTAAAGACTCAAGTGTTGAAATAAAGAAGCAAGGGCCCAGATAATTATTTTCAATACAATGTTAGAAGAATGTCAGATAAAATCACACTAGAAGCCTAAGGGTCCATCTCTCAAGCTGTACACGACAGGAGAGTAAAATGACTATGTGTCAGTTCAGCACAAGCAGACTTGCTGATCTCAGCAAATCTCTTGGTACAAAAATGGACTGGGAAGAACTTAAAGAAACCCCAGAATGCATGGAGCTTCACTCAACTAAGTCAGGTTCATGTATACCCCAAAGTTAAGTCATGCAATGTCCTTCCTATAAAATTTAGAATTTACTTGACTTTGATTTGTTCTCCTAATCAGACACTTCCTAGCCATTTGATCTTGGACAAGTTCTTAACCTCTCTGAAGCCCACCTTCTGCAAATGCAAGCAGTCATGCCTCCCCCCACTCCTAAAAGTGTGACAATTAAAGGAAATAATGCATGAAAACATTAGCAACATACTTGAAGGGTAGAAGAGATCATTCAACAAAAGTGGAATGGCCACAATTCCTGTTGGTATTATCCCAGCTCAGTTGCAACTCTTATAATGGTAATATAGGAGAAGTCTTGGACCCAGCTTATTAACCTATTTTCCAGGAAGACTTTGGCTAGCTGACTTAAACTCATGGGCCATAACCTCCTCCCCTGCTAAGTGAAACAGCTCATTTTTCACGGCAGATGTGCAGGGCAGCATTCAGCTTCCCAGAAGTGCATCCAAGTCCCAGATGTGACCCTGAGCAGGCATCCCTTCAGAACAAAGATGTCTTAACAGATATTTACATGATTAAGTTGGGCAAAATGATGAAAAAAATTATCATTTGCCTATGATGATCATGTCATATTTAAAACAAGCTATGGAGGATAAGCATTGTGATTGTTCCATTTCACAGACTGAAAACTAAGGATCACAGATTTGATGGAAACTTGCCCAAGGTCACAGCTGGTTAGCAGAAGAGCTGAGATTCAAACCTGGTCTTGCAGATTTCTGAGACTCTGCAGTTCTCTACCAGACTATATTTCTGGTGGAAGACAGTTAGGAGGTTGGATGCTGAGACTGAGATGGATGAGAGCAGAGACATGTGTCTGTATGGCTGGAATTTGAAGGCAGAAGCCATAGCCTCTCGGAGTATCTAATCTCTTGTCTGCTAGTTGATAGCTTTAAGATGTGCTGCCTTTAGTGTGTCCCTCTTGTGTTCTGAAAATAAAACAAGACCAATGAGATAGCTGAGCCTGACAGAACTGGCTACTCGTGGAAATGTTCTGTATCATTTGTGAAGCAGTAGAATGTCAGAGTAGTGACAGAATTCCCAACAGTTCAAATTGCCAAGAAAAGAGAGACATATCCCAGTGATTAGAAAAATAGGCATAGGGAGAGAAGGCCTCACAAATCCAGCATCAAAGATCATCATTGTGTGTGTTTGCCCTCCTAACCCTTTGTCCCTTGTCCATCCATTCAGCTCAAACTCCCCCAGTTATGAATCCAGATAACCCAGCTTTGCCAATTACTATCTGGTGAAGGAGAAGTTCTTTCTCCTTAGTCTGAGTCTCAGTTTGTGTGTGTGTGTGTGTGTGTGTGTGTGTGTGTGTGTGTGTGTGTGTGTTGGTTTTGTTTTGTTTTCTTTGGTTTGGTTTGGTTTGGTTTGATTTTGCAGTGTTTGGGGATTGAACTCAGAGCCCTCATACTGTGCTGCATCCCCAGCCTCCTTAACCAACCCTGTGATATCACCCATCCCAAAAGCCACCAATGGTGCACAGAGATGTGCCTCAATTTCATAAAGTTTTACACCTCCCTTGGGTTCTATAGAAGGATGGATGCTGACACATTAAGTAGCTACTTCAGAGGAGCATGGAGCAAGGAAAGTCTGTTATCAGTCTTGGGTATGGGGAAACATTTGTGGTTTAAAAGAAGGCTTTGTTCAACCACCAACTACTTCTGCTTTTGAAAATGCTTTTGCTTGCATTTGATTAGGACTTAAAAAGTACAGTTTACTACTTTCTGTCTTGCCTAGAACTGTGATTTACCTCTAGCCTCCAAATGAGTCTCTGTAAATTCAAGCATCATTCATTCCTTCTTGCAGTCTTGCACTTCTCCGGGGGATTTGAGGCTGGGATTGCAGGTGAATAAGCCTGCCCTCTACAGAGT
>RJWT010036987.1:0-13154 GCA_004365215.1 Cuniculus paca | reverse complement strand
AGCTGAGGCAGGAGGATCACCAAGTTCAAGGCTAGGCTGGGTGACCTTGGAGGACTTGTCTCAAAAAATAAAATGTAGCTCAGTGGGAGGCCCTGGGTTCAATTCCCAGCAAAGCAAACAAAATTTTAAAAGCTAGTGGAGAAGACACACTTCCTAAAAGTTTTCCACTACCAATCAGGTGGTTTTTCCTTTAGTCAAAAAGTCACAAAATGAAGCTAAAACTTAGACATTAATGCTCAGTCTTGGGAAGTGGTAGGCAAATATCAAAACTGTCAGCCCTGGTTTTTCCATAAGTTACTTAAGACCATAAATATTACCACCTAAAGAGGTCAAAAGAATTTGCAGTTAAGGAAATATGTGCCAGCTAGTAACTGGCACTGCACACAAACTTCAAGCAGGTAAGATCACTGTATTTCTTTGAGTTAAAAAAAAAAAAATCAACCAAAAATATTAAAGCAACAGAATCATATAACCACTTTTTTCTACTTTTCAAAACCCTGAAAATATGACATTTATTTAACATAGATCAGACTACCATAGATCTGATGTTCTCAATTTTAAATCCAACTAACCAACTTTTAAAAATTACTGTGCTTCTTTTAACTTTAAAAATAGCACACTTGGGCTGGGGATATAGTTCAGTGGCGTAAGCACCTGCCTGGCAAGTGCAGGGTCCTGAGTCTGATTCCCGATACCAGGGGAAAAAAAACAAATAGCACACTTATGGCTGTGAATGTACCTGTCAGAGAGGCTCTCTGACTACAGGACCAAAGCCATGGGTTCAATCACCAATACTTGGGGAGAGCAGTACTTGGGGAGAGGAGTAAACTAAGCTTAAGACTATATAATTCTACTCTACAAAGTTCTAGAGAAAATTAATCTTTGATGTTAAGATAGTGCTTGTCTTAGATGACAATGACTGGAAGGGTTAAGCTGGTTTCACTGTGTGAATGCAAAATCTGTACTTCTGTGCAAGTATCCTATACTTCAATTATAAAGGTATGTGTTAAACTTGTTTACTGGACAATGGTAAGACAAAATGCTGTAAAGGATCTGAAAAACACCTACATTATTTTTCAAACAAAAAAGTAAACTGAATTCAACCAACAACGTTAAAAGTAAAACATTCATCCAAATGAGCTGGCATATGCCAGTAATCTCAGCACTTGGGAGGTTGAGGCAGGAGGATTTCAAATTCCAGGCCAGCCTGAGCTACACAGTGAGACCACGTCTAAAAAAACAACAACTACAACAAAAAAACCCCTTAAAAAAAATCTGTTTTAGGTGCCTTGAATAAAAAGCACTAATCTGAACTGGAAGTAGGCAAGCTATCACAGGATTTTTTGAGCTTGCTAATATGACGAGCACGGAGAAGAACTACCCTCATGGAGACACAATCCACCCGTCTGAAACTCCTTCAGTACGAGACTACTTCGATGCTGCTTTGAGACTTAAGAAAAATCAAACTTGTGTCCACTACATGTTGTATGTAAGATTATCTAGACCCCATTTGCACTCACACCATACCTTATTTGCATGGCCTGCACTCTGAGTCCACTGTAATCAACCTCTTTTTGCTCAAATTCTTTCCACTCATCTTCATCCTGTCAAAGAAACACCTGATCAGTCAAAGCTATTTTCAAACATGCAACTAAGTAGCTATTAGACTATGAAAAAAGGCTGTGGCTGGACTCTATAAAGATTAAATCTGGACCCATTTTCAGGCCCAAATGCTCCCTCGCGCGATCCCGAGACGTGCCCGGCCGTCTAATCGTTATTGTGGCCGGATTCCTCCAGGCGAGCTGTTAGTTTAAGTCAACTAGGAAAAGCCAAGTAAAGAAACCAGTAGTAAACTCCACGTCTACATTTCCAGCTCAATGTTGCCTTGACTTTTTCTTTCGCCGGCTTCGGGACCAAGTGGTGCCCACACAGGTGCCCGGAAGACGACTTAACACGCTAAAAAGCCAATTCGGCTCCCACTATGGGCTCCAGTCGGGCGCCAATTACTCAGCGCAGACGTCACTCACAGACGCCCCGAGACGAGCGCAGCGGCCCCAACCCAGCGCTCGGAGGGGTCCGGTTCCGGCGAGCCCGGCCGACGTGGGCCGCCGCGTCACGTGGCCGCGCGCAGCACGACCCGCCCGGGCCCTGGCCGGCGCCTCCCCAGGAAGCAAGGCAGGGACGGACACACGCGGCCGAGCGCGCACCCCACGCCCGCCACCGGCCCCTCACCTTCGTCACGGCCTTCGTGGCGGCCCCGGGGCCGGCGGTCCCCGCGCCCGCCGCCCCGGCGTCGCCCGGCCTGGTGCCAGGAGCCCCGGCGTCGCCCGGCCTGGTCCCCGGGCCCCCGCCGTCGCCCGGCCTGGCCCCTGCCGCTCCGCCCGCGGCGTTGGCCGCGCGGCTGCTCCGCTCCTTCTTCTTCTTCTTGTCCCTCTTGGCGAAGAAGTTGTCCAGGCTCCGCTCCTCCGTCTCGGCCATGGCTACGGCCTCTTCGGCCCGGATGGGTGGGGCCCGCGGCCCGAGGGGCTCGGAGCTCGGGGTCGAGGCCGCTTCTGCGCTCACGCTGCCGGGTGCGGCGACGCCTCAGCCCCGCGGGGTCGCCGAGGCGTGAACGGCGGGGCGGACGGCTCCCCCCGCACGCTGCCGAGCGGTGGTACGGTCCCTCCTCGGACTGGCGCGCCGCCGCCTGAGCCCGCCGGGGCTACCGCGACGGCAGGGCAGGGTCCCGCCCGCTCCAGAGGAAAGGAAAAGGAACGCGCGGGCCACAGGCTCCCGCAAGAGTGCTCAGCTAGCGGTGGCGCGTGCTAGAAGGAGACGCGCGCGCAGGCCCGGAGAGGTGGGGAGAGGGGGTGGGGAAAGGGGATGGGGGGAGGCAGGGGGCGGACGGGGGGCGGGCCTCCAGCCGAGAGGGGCGGTGCATGCGCCTGCGCACTTAGCTCCGTCCGTCGCTGTTAGGCGCGCCGAGGGGCGGACGGCTGGAGGAGACGGAGGCGGGGTGGAGCAAAGAGCCAATCAGGTGTCAAAACGAAGCGCTTAGGTGACAATCCGCGCCTCCGACGGGGCGTGCCCGATAGGGGGGCGGGGAGAAGCGGGCGTATGTAAAAGAAGTGACGCAATGATGACTCGAGCCTCCCGATTGGTCGAGGGGTTTGCCTGCAGGGCGGGCATTTAGGGGGCTGGTTGGTGACTTGGCTGAACTGGACCCGCCTGGAGGAGCGGGTGTGTTTCCTCTCGGCGCATGTGTAGGTTACACGTGTGTCTGCTCCCCGGGAGCCAACTGTGGCGAACTTTCACGGAATAGAAAGGCACCGTGTTAAGCCAGCAGGGTGAAAGACTGCTCTCCCCGCTCTGCTTTCACCTCGGGCCTGGCAGTCATTATTTTTCATATGTTCGGGATGATTGTTATGAAAGCGAGAGGAGCAGTGGGCTAGAAGTTTAAATTCCACTTACTAAAAGATCTTTGAAGAGTATCGACGTTGAACTCCACCCTCCACTAGATAGATCTGCCGAGATCAAGTTAACTAGATCTCATCCTCCAACTTGTTTGCAAAATGGCAACAGTGGTCCTTAAAGCTAGGGGATAGGGAGCAGCTGTTAGCTGCCTGGACAATGCTTAATGCGCAGTGGGTATGAGATGGAGGATCTTTTCAAGTACACTTCGAGTTCCTCCTGCCCTGACTGGAGTCTGGACCGTCGCTACACTTTGTTCTTCGCTCTTGTCGCCAAGAAAAGAATTGCGTGTCACAGAGGTGGGAACCAAAATATCCGCGCGACACCTAGCTTTACCACTTGCCTACCCTTGAGACCTTGAGAATGAAAAAGGCGGTCTTTCAACGTTCCATTTCCGCCTTTAAGGCCAGAAACCAGCTGTCACAACCCCTGAGGAAATGACTCAGAGGTTTGTGAGTAGCCCAGTGGAGTATATAGAACCCAGCCAGTAAATGAGTGAGTTGTGTTTGCCTTTACAGTCCCCCCAGTAAAGGTTCTTCCTTTCAGCCACTGTTACTGCTGTTGAAGAATGAAGGTCCAAATATGTCAGCGAAGTAAATCAAAGATGCGGCCTTCACCAGCAATGAGCTTACCTATTATTACCTACACATAAACTGCCCCAGACCCCTAGGATTGTCCCTAGGTGATGTCCTTCTGTGACACCACACATCTTCCTGTGTTATGGCCAAAATCAGTACTGCCCAGCAGCACCATCACCACTTGGCCTCAGCCTCTAATCAAAACCATTTTCTCCCTTCTCTATTCCTTCTTCCTCCCTTCCTCTGTCCCTTTCTTTCATTCATCCCTCCTCCCTCCTTCCTCCTTCCTTTCCTTTTTTCTCTCTCTGAAGCATTTTTTAACTATATTTAAGACTGTGTGCCTTATTCAAAGTTGAGTGATTTGTAATACCGCCTTCAATTCCTTTATAATCTAGAAGAGCTAGATGCAAATAACCTTCATGCCGTCCTCCTTTCTTAGGTCCCCATCAATTGTCTTGAAGAAATGAATAATTTGAAAACACGCAGCGAGGGAACAGCGGTTGAGGCAATGAGAGTGAACACTGCAGCCCCCTCACCCTGTGGTACTAGGGATTGAACCCAGAGCCTTTGCACTGAGCTCCTTCCCTTACCCTTTTTTTAAAAAAATGTTTTATTTTGAGACAGGGTCTTGTTAATTTGCTGAATTGCCTAGGTTGGGCTCAGATTTTGGATCCTTCCAGGGTGCTAGGATTGCAGCATGCACCAGCACGCCTGGCTCCCACGACATTTTTCTGTGTGATTGAAAGTGTGCTTCTAATACTTGATCCTCCTCTGTGAAGGAGCCTTTCTTCTTTTGTTCCCCTGCCCTGAAACTAACAGCCTCTTTGTTGTTGTTGTTGTTGTTGTTGTTGTTGTTAAACTACATCCCCAGCCCATTTTTAAATTTTTGAGACAAGGTCTCATTAAGCTGCCCTGACTAGGCTTAAATCCTCCTGCCTCAGCCTCTCAGAGTGCTGGGATTACAGTCATGTGCCACCACACCTGGCTGTAATTATACCTCTTTAAATCTCCCCTGCCATCCTCCTCAAATTGTTACACAGCACCCAGCACCCGGAGTCCTGCCCTCACCACCCCCTCCTCATCACCAGACCTCCATGGCGAAGTACCATCCAGCTCTCTTAATGAAAGCGTCTTCCTGTCTGCCTCTTGAGTGTGTTTGGACCTTCACCATCCCTAATCCTAAACAGACCTTCTGTTTTCCTTGCCAGGTGAAAAGGTGAATGGGGACAAGTATTTGGCCCATGTCCAGGTATTTCAGCAGGTCTTTGAAAGACTTAATGCTGTCTGGACATGAAGATTTCTCTCTGGATCCTCTAAAGTGGTACAATTCAGTGGACATCAGTTATTTCCCTCCACAAGCCCTGCTGAGCTCCAACATCCTGTGAGCTGAAGTGCTGGCCAAGGCCAGCTGGGCCCAGCCCCTTTGTCCCTGGATCTTTTTCTGCTGAGCTATTTGTTCCAAATTCCATTCTGCTACCTAGGCTGGAAATTACACTCATGCTCAGCTCAAAGGAATGCAGCTCCTGTTGGCCAGAGTACACCCAGAAATGGATGTGTAGAGTCTTCCTTTTCATTCGAGGCTTCCTTCCTTACATCTGTGAGGCCACCTGTGTCACCATCTGACCTGTATCTTTCCAGCTGGGTAGCAGTTGCTTACAGATCACCTTCTGGGGTGGGCGCGGGAGGGTCCTCTCCTGACTTCTTTGCAGTCAGCTTGATTTCCTGAGTCTCCAAGACATTTCATTTGGCATATTTGATGCTTTCCTGGAATTAACAGATTTGTATATTGTTGTATCACATTCATTCATTCATATAAAACATTTATTTAATGAGCACCTACTATATTGCTTAGCCCTAAGTTGAGAACCAGGAACAAGTAAATCAGACCAGGGGTGTAGCTTGGTGGTAGAGTGCTTGTCTAACGTGGCCAAGGCCCTGGGTTTGATCTCCAGCACCACAAGGGAAAAAAAAAGGTAAATATAGGCTTTACCCTCGTATAGTTAATTCTGCAGTAAACTGGTAGCCAGGAGCAGACACACAAGTAGACATACAATTATAGCACATTAAAACTCTCGTGAGTGACCTGGGCATAGTGGCCTATGCCTGTAATCCCAGGACTCTGGGAGGCTGAAGCAGGAGGACCACAAGTTTGAGCCCAGCCTGGTCAATTTAATGATTTAGTCAGACTATATCTCACAATAAAAAGTAGAAAAAAGCTGGGGAATATAGGTCAGTATAAAGGCCTAGGTTCAATACCCAGTACCAAAAAAAAAAACCAAAAAAAAAAAAAACTGAGTGTGGTAGTGCGCACCTGCAATCCCAACACTTGGGAAGTTGAGGTGGAAGGATCACTTTGAGTTCAAGGCTAGTCTAGGCTGCATAGTGAGTTTGAGGCCAGGCTGGGCTATGCAACAAAACTATGTCTAAAAAAAAAAGGTATGAATAGAAGTTTGGACATACAGCCTACGTCACATAAGCATTTGACTGCTGTTTGTAAAATGAAAAGTATCACCATTAATCCCTGATTTTCTTCATTAATAGGAATACATAAATCATGGACTCTTAGAAAGTGTTCCCTCGTTGGTTTCTGAACACCTGTTAACTCTGCCATATGTAACAAAGAATTTAACCTTTTCCAGCAACCTCAAGTCCTTCCTTAACTCATCTCTGGCATAAAGGACCTTGCTGGAGGTGTGGACAACAAAAAGAACAGGCCCCTGAGAGAGCTTACTCCTGGGAGGAGTTAACATGACTGCCCCTCCTGCAGTAGACATGCCCCAGCAAGGCTTGGCAAGCATTGGGGCTCATTACACCCATCCTCAGGGGTCTGGTTTACTGTTGGTTGAGCCATGTGAAGTTGTTACTGGTTTTAAGTTTAATTCATAAATTTTTTTTGTTTTTTAGTTTCTCAAAGACAGGGTCTCACTATGTAGCTGAGGCTGGCTTTGAGCTCACAGTGATCCTTCTGCCTCAGCCTCCTAAGTGCTGGGATTATAGGTGTGTGCCACCACACCTGGCAGCCTGGCATTTTCTGCTTGTTACTCAGAGCCCTCTTGGTCGTGGTTACCTGGTCAGTAGGTCAGTGGTATTGTTACCCTCCCTGGGCTGAAGAGCAGGGAGAGCACAGGGTATGGAGAGTCCAGATGTCTTTCTGTGCTCAGTCCAAGGCAAATCCTTTACTGTCTCAGTTACTTTTCTCACTGAGACAAAATACCCAACACTCAAAAGTTAAAGGAGAAAAAAAATTATTTAGCTCACAGTTTGTAGAGGTTTCAGTCCATAATTGACTGGCTCCAAGGCAGGGTATTGTGGTAGCTAGGTATCACAGAAGAGAAGTAGTTCATGGCGGGCAGAAGGCAGCAAAGCAACAAGGGTTGACCACAGCTCTTTCCATCCCTTATATCTCATCCAGGCCACTTAGGGCAAGTATCACTCATACTCTTAATCCTAGTTCCCTTGATCCTGGCACTGAGCCATGGATCAATCCCAGTGTCACACACTCTAGATCCAGCTACCTCTGAAAAAGCCCCACCTATGACTCCATGAGGCTTTGCGGGGACATCTAGACACAAACCATAACATTTGCTTTCCCTCTTGCCATTTTGGTCCAGCCAGTTTTGAGGTCGTGGTTTAGCACAGGAGATATACTTATATTAAAAAACAAATATATGTATTTTCCAGAATACTTAAACAAGCACAGTAGATTAAACTGTAATCCCAGCACTTTGGAAGACTGAGGCAGGAGAATTCATACATTCAAGGCCTATGTAATAACACTATGTCTCAAAAAAATATTTAAGAGCCTCAAAAAGTAAGCTATTTCATATTCAGTAACTGCAAATACAGACCATGTGACTTTTTTTTTTCTCTTAACTGCCAACAAATGTTTATTGATGGTCTGCTGTGTATGTGGCAGTTGATCAGAAGGCCTTGAGGCCCCAGTGATGAATGAGGGCCAGGGCTGGAGGGCACAGATAAAAGTGCTCACCAGAGCCTCTCACATGACTGTAAGTCAGGATGCAACCCTCCTCCATCATCCCTAATGTTACGTGTGACTCATTGGGTTTCATCTTGCCAGACACCGGGATGACACTAGTCTTAATTTCCTCCCCTCATTTAGTTCTCATGAGGCAGAAGTGTTTATTGTTTTCGTTTTACAGATGAAAAAACCTGAGATGGAGAGAAGTTAAGAACCCTGCTAGGAAGAGACATAGCTGTAATTGAACCTGGGTCTGTTTCTGAAAGCATGCACTGGGTCATGGGGAAAAGGCCACTACCAAGTCCTCTCTGTGTCCAGTGACAGTGTGGCTCCTTCTTAGTACCTTTCCTTTAGCCCAAATGGAACTGGACCGGCTGGTCTACTCCCAAGTGTGGCGTTTAGAGAGAGGACCAGGATAGCCTCAAGTAATCATTGATTATCCTGCTGCTCGGTGATTACACTGAGGAAAAAAACTTTTTTTTTTGCCTTATAACTTATAATTTAAGTTGGTTTTTATTTTGTAGTAAGAAAGCATTTTGAAGACTGGGGCCCAATTCTGTAGACTTGATCCCGGAGGTGGTATGGTTCTGGACTGTGTCTCCACTCACCCTGTCCTTGGCAGGCCTTTCCATGCACTGGGAAGCCCAGCCCCTTAAGGAGAAAAGTTAGGCATTCTTGATAGACTGACGAGTGTTTTCCCTTGGTGCTAGCAGATCTCATCTTTGTGGACATCTTTGAGCCTTGGCCCTGGAATAAAGTACATGCCTTGGATTTGTACAGAATTGTAAGTTTACATATTATGATATCATGCACTGACCCTGCTTCCAAACACAGCTGGAGGAAGAATAATTCCTCTTGTCTCAGTGAAATGACACAGTTAAAGGTTCTGAGTGGTATCCCCTGCCCCACCACTTCCATGGCTGAGCAGCTCTGATCCCAGCCTACCCTGTGCCATGCTGCCATATTGCTGCAAATCTGCAGTTACTGCGAGACTGGTGACCACTGGATCCCAGCCCAGTGCCCCTCACATTTCCCAGGACGTCTGGAGCCTTAATTCCTGGATATAGAAAATGTGAAGCCTGAAAAATTGTTCACCCTCCCTCCTTTTTTCAGTACTGAGAATTGAGCCCAAGGACTTTGCATTTGAACTACACTCCCAACCCTGTTTTGTGTTTTGTTTTGTTTTGTTTCATTTTGTTTTTGAGGCAGGGTCTTCCTATGTGGTTCAGGCTGGTCTTGGTGATTCTACTGCCTCAGTCTTCTGAGTGCTGAGATTTCAGGTGCGCGTCACCACACCATTTCTTAACTCTCGAATATGAGATCCAGTTGAAAATTAATTCGGCATCTTGTCTTGCCTAACCAGCCTCTGTTAAAGCCAACTCTACATTGCAGGTGGACTTTGACCTTCTGAGGTCCCCCAAGGACTTCCTGTGCTTCTAGCCTGGTTCACTCACAACATTGTCCTCAGAGTCCCAGGCTGACCCTGGCTCGTTTCCTACATTATCATTTAGGGTCATGGATATACCTACCAGATCCTCTGCTGGACAGCGTCCTGTGCAGGTGGTAGACTGTTAGGCCCTATCTAGAGTCATTTATGATGCCACAGTGGCTTTAGCGTCTCTGAAGATTCAGTGAACATGAGATTTGTTTTTTAAAAAATAATATATTTAATATTTTGTAGGATTATTTATTTCTGTATACCTTCTTTCCTAAAGGTTTAAATAAAAAGACAAATGACAAAACATAAGTAGGAAAGCCAGGTGTGGTGGTGTACACTTACAGTCTCAGCATGTGGGAGGGTGAGGCAGAAGGATCCTGAGTTTGAGGCAAGCCTGTTCAAAGTCAGCCTGGACTGCAATAGCCACACCTTGTCTCAAAAAACAAAATCTAACCTAAAAAAACAAAACCAAAAACAACCCCCCCACACACAAAGGAAATATAGGTAAAAGAGTAAGGTGCAAGGAAAGACGAGGTTGGGGAAAAAAATGTTTATCTTGAGGCCCTGGAAAATTGTCTTTTGGGGGGCATAGACAGGGCAAGTTAGGGATTGAGCTTCCTAGTGAGGTGAGATCAGTGTGGCAAAATTGGTGAAATAGGCATGACCTGTTAATTACAAGATCCCGGAACATGTAGGTAGAACAGTTCCAAAAGACCTACGTGTGACTGTCTTTCTAGAACTTGAGCAGGTTTTGAATAGGATGGCCTAGACCTGACGTCAGCCTGAGCATGGGATCCTAGCACCACCTCTCAGGATCTGTATGTAGAAGTTGTGGTTTTCCTCAAAATATGGACTATATGAAAGGACACAGACACCAGCAGCTTGCCATTGTGGCTTTCCTCACAATATCTGCCCTGTATCCTCCAGGGTGTACTTTTATCCTACTTTTTCTTCTTTTACTCAGCTCAAGTCCACTCTGCAGAGCCAGTTTTTCCCTCATTCTTCACTTTTACTTTTTCAAATAAACTTTGTCACCACTTTTTTGCTTATTATGTTCAATTCTTTGAGATGAGAAGAACTTGACACTCGACTCTAGAAGGAGTCACCAACAGCACAAAACCCAGTAATGTTTAACTGGGGACCCATGTTTGGAAGGAGCTACTCAGTAACATCAGCATTTTCCCCAGATAATGTGAAGAAATTTCTGTCAGCCACTGATGATAAATATTGTCTTTCAGGCCAAGACTACATTGTTGCCCCAAACCCTCACAGTCTTGTGAATCTGGGCAATACAAGAATTTGTTATGGTCCAGACCTAAAATGGACCCCTTGGGAGTGGGGAAAAAAAGAAAGATCAAGATAATAGTATGTACAGGTACAAACTCCTCATGATGAACGTGATCATTATGTATATCAAAAGTGTAAAATTAAAATAATAAAATGGCCCCCTTAGGTGGGTGTAAGGCACCCACCAGGCACATACCTATAATTCCAGCACTTGGAGGCTGAGGCAGGAAGATGGCCTGCAAGGGTTTATCTCCTCCCCTCCTTCTGGCCCTTCATTTTGTACTCTGCTTCTTGGGTACTATGATGTTAGCAGCTGCCTCCACCTGGGCCCTTCTACCATGCTGCCGATAGGCAAGGACTGCTGTGTGTCAGGTACAGTGACTCGGTACAGCATCTTAGGAAAGCGACTTGACACAAAGTCTACCTTCTTTTCTCTAGCAATGTAAAGCTCCCTTGGGCCCAGTCTGTCCTATATTTTCCCATCCTTGTGTTTTTGTCCTGGGCATTTTCACTTCCAAGAATGTCTTGCCCCTCCTGCCCATCTATTGATGTCACCCTTTCTTCAGACCCCAGAGGAAAACCTACATCTTTCTAGATACCTATCATTGAGATTAAATCTCTGCATCTCACAGGTGGCTTAGGTCTTTGCCCCTCTTTTTTTGGGGATAAGTTCTCACTATGTAGTTCAGCCGGGCCTTGAATTTACTACATAACCAAGACTGACCTTGAACTTACTGTGATCCTCCTGCCTCAGCCTCCCAGGTGTGAAGATCACAGGCATGCAGGACTATGCTTGGCTCTTTGCCCCACTCTGAGCACATTGATTCTAGCTCTGCTCCATGTGTCAGCCTGGCTCCTGCTGGCTGTAGATCTTCAGGAGGGGAGGGACCAGGGAGTTTTATATAGGGTTAAGCCTGAGATGATGTTTTGCCCTAAGTATAATATCTCCATGAAATAAAAACATTGAAAGAAAAACAAATGTTTAAAAAAAATAAGGCTGAGGGTATAGCTCAGTGATAGAGTGCTTGCTTAGCATGTGCAAGGCCCTGGTCTTGATCTCTAGCACTACAAAAATTAAAAATTTAAAAAAGAAAAATTAGATTAAAAAAATAAAAATAAAAATCCATCTGACTCTTTGAATTGAAAAGTTCCAAGAACCAGGTATAGTGTGCATACTTGTAATCCCGGCCATCTGAGAGCCTGAGACAGAAGGACTGAAAGTTGGAGGCCTGTCTGAGCAAGTGAGATCCTGCCTCAGAATTGTTTATTTATTTATCATTTGCCTTTTGTTTTTCAAGAGAAGTTCTTGCTACATACTTCAGCCTTGCCTTGAACTTACTGTGTAACTCAGCCTGTCCTTGAATGGCAGTGATTGCCTACCTCGGTCTTCCAAGTGCTGGAATTACAGGCATGTGCACCAGGCCTGGTACAGATAACATAGAAAGAGCTGGGAATGTAGCTCAGTGCAAAGGTTCTGGGTTCAGTCCCCACTAATGGGGAGAGAGAGACAGAGACAGAGACAGAGACAGAGACAGAGACACAGAAGCAGAGAGAGACAGAGGCACTCCAGGGACTTGATAACTACCAGCTCCAACAGCCTGAAGGTAAGGGTAGCCTAGAACTTCCTCCTTGGAAGACAGTAACAGTCTCCTGAGTGTTGCCATCTTCATAACCTCTGGGTCTTCCTCAGTGTCCCCTTTGAGATAAGAGAATTCATAAAAGTTTTCAAAACCAATAAGCATCCTGTGACAATCTTCATTTTTCTGACCGTTTAAGCTATTTAAGATGGATGAGGTCTGCACTGAACTATGAAAAGGTGATTCAGTCATCAGGCCGGGTCTGTGAACCGGAAGGAGCAGTCTTTCTCCACCTCCTCTGTTCCACCCTGTGACCCAGCAGGGCCCGGCGCTCTCTCTCCTTCACTGACTGGACAGCCAGATTTTGCAAGGTGTTGGATGGAGAGGGAGCAGATGGGTGGTGAGGGCACTGGAGGAGTGATGTAGATGAGATTTCTGGTAATTCTAAACTGCTTCATGTCGACAGGAAGCGACATGTTGGTTTTGGATTTTTTTCGCCTTTTTATTTTTTAATTTTTACTAGAACATGTTTATTGTACATACTGGTTACATTCATCATGGTTACATTCATCATGGAGAGTGGCTACATGTAAGTAACACATTTCAATTCTTTTTACTTCCTCTTCTCATTTCCATTCCCCGTCCTTCCATCTTTTGGTCCCCTTCTCATCTGCAAAAGATTTATCTCCCTGTTTCCTGTTATTTTTAAATGATGAAAAGATTTGAGAAGAATGGGAATGCTCATAATAGGGGAATGGTATGTAAACCATGGTTGGAATATAGGTGACCATTTAATAGGAGGGCTTTGAAGGCTTTGTAGCAACATGGAAAGCCACATATGATGT
>RJWT010036986.1:0-13135 GCA_004365215.1 Cuniculus paca | reverse complement strand
TTTTTTTTTTTTTTTTTTTTTGCGGCACCGGGTATTGAACTCATGACCTTGCGCTTGCCGGGCAGGCGCTTAGACCGCTGAGCTAGATCCCCAGCCCTGTTTTTGAGACAGGGTTTCACTATGCCATTCAGGCTGGCCTTGAGCTCACTTTGTAGCCCAGGCTGGTCTCGAACTCACAACGATCCGCCTGTCTCAGCCTCCCAAGTGCTGGGATTACAGGCGTGAGCCACCATGTCCGGCTTATAGGAATAACTTTCACATAAAATTACGGTTGATAATTTAATAAATGATACATATAGTAGCATCATGAGAAATAAAAATGAATAACATGAGAGACATATTCTCCAAATTTAATGTTCTTCATCTACTCCCAGATTTTTTTGTTCAGGGAGTAAATTAAATCTACTTAACTAATTAATTCAATCTACTTAACTGATGTCAACTTGTCCCTCATTTCTCTTGCCTCAACAAACCAATTTACCCATCACTCCATGCCTCTTGTGCAGGCCACAAGACCAATCCTGACTTGAGGAGATCAGTGTCTGGAGCTTTCCACCACTTTTGATACAACTGCCTCCATCAAACCCAGGGTATGCTCACTGTTCCTCTGAGTGGAGCTAACCGTTATCTCTACACAGTTCCAAGAGTCTCATCATGCTCTTTAGTAGAGCTTTCTGTCTGACAACTCCCTTTCCTGGCATGAAATCTATCTCATTCTTCAGTCTTTCAATGAGTCCCAGTTGAGAGGTCTCAATTTTTAGCTAAAAATGACAGACTTTTTTAGTGCAGTAGTTCTCAAACTTAGTTGTACATTTTATTCATTTGGAAGAATAGATTCAGATTTGAGTTCTGGAATGGGTAGAGTCATTGGAGTTTTGTAAAACTTTCATAGGTAGTTCTAAGGTGCAGCCAATACCAAGGGCCACTACCCTACCTTGCCTCACAAATAAGCTCATCTTTACCTTCTCTGGGACTGGGGAGTTCATTTAGAAGGTCCCAGCTCACACACTCCAAATAAGTGATTTCCCCCTGTAACTACTTGTAATTGATAAATTATTTCTCAGCGGGCAGCAAAAACTGAAAAATGGGATGATCTTACAATTTTTCAGACTCTGAGAGTAAAAGTGAATAAAAGAAATGCCTTGGCCATGTAGAATTTAGGAAAGCAATGATATTACCAAGAACAAGGAAAAAGAAAAACAGCTGAAAATAAGTTGAGTGAAATAATTGAGTCCAAAGGGGTTGAGGGGAGGGGTTGGTATGTAACAGACAAAAGAACAACCTAAGAGTCTGAAGATCAACCTTCCTTAAATTAACAACCTTCTAAGGAACTCTACACCAAATTATTGGTACCATCACACAGCTGAGGCCCTGTGGTGTAAGGGAAAGTGTACAGATACTGAGCTAAAATGGACAGGTTGAATCTCATCTCTACCTGTTTCTAGGTCTGGGAGCAGAACAACTGAGGAAGATTTTCCAAGAATGCTGCAAAGATCTCATACTACACATGCTTTTCTTGCAATATGAGGTTAAATCTTCTCTCCCTTAAAGTCTGCTTTCCTCATCCTTTAAGTTTGGGAGGGCCAGTGACTTCAGGGGATTTGGCATGACATTCCTTCTGAAACTAGGTCATGCGGACCAATATAGCTTTTCTTGGTCCTCTTGGGATACCCCATTTTGGGTGTCAGTCATGATGATGAGAGGACACAGGGAGACCACATGTAGGGATTCTGGCTGACCACTTCGGCAAAGATGAACTGACCATCATTGCTAAGCTCCAGAGTAAGACTTTAAATTATTGCAGCCCTCATCTATCAGACATTCCCAGCCTTCGGGATTATCCTACTTGAGAACCTAGATATCATGGAGCACAGTGCTGTGCTGTTTCTCAATTCCTCACCCACAGGAACTGAGAGAGAAAGAGGTGGTTGTTTTATACCATATATTTAAGATATTTTGCTACAGCAATAGATGATCGGACCAGCAAGCTACATTACTTTTCAAGGATAGTTCTATCCTCTTCCTTGTGAATCGTGTTGTGAATTAGAAATAATGTGTGTAATCTGCCTGGCATGAAATAACTTCACTAAATCATAATGATTTTTGCTAATGGCTGTCATATATTTCCATTAGCTATTGTCTTTTTAAGAACTGACCTGTGCCATGTGTCTTTATTTGTCCTTTATGCTTGAAGATGCATAAGAATATGAGCACAAAAAAAAATCTGTCTGATGAATTCTCATCCACAGATTACAGACATAAGAACTAGCTCTTTGGTTTGAGGCAGTACTAGTTATTTTCTCAACAATTCAGTTACTAACAAAGTTACTTTTTATAAAAGATTTATAACATGTTTTTCTAAGCAATCTAATAAGCATTTATTAAACACTGTGCTGCACACAACGATGCAGAATATAGAATTGCTGCTGAAAGGAGTTGATAACCAAGTTAAGAAATCAAAATCAGGCCCTCCGCTGAGCATCACCATTGCCTCCTGCTTCAACAGTGTCTGAAGGACGGAGCTCTGGGCTCTCCCGCCGCACAGACACAGCCCCAGGCGCCGCTTCCTCCTCCTTGACGACCGACTGCCTGTCCCTGGCAGAACCACCACCAGGACGGAGGCCCCATCAACCGTCTGGAGCTCTATGCCCCCTACTTCTACCTGTCCATAGCTTACTACTTTGTGCGCGATGATGTGGCTTTGAAGAACTTCGCCAAATACTTCCTTCACCAGTCTCAGGAGGAGAAGGAATATGCAGGGAGGCTGGTGAAGCTACAGAACCCGCGCGGTGGCCGAATCTTTCTTCAGGATAGCAAGGAACCAGACCGTGATGACTGGGAGAAGCCGCTGAACGCGATGGAGTGTGCGTTGCACATGAAGAGGAGTGTCACTTCTGGAGCTCCACAAGGGGCCACTGAGAAGAATGATCCCCATCTGTGTGACTTCATCGAGACTCACTACCTGGACGAGCAGGTAAAGGCCATCAGAGAGCTAGGTGACCATGTGACCAACCTGCGCAAGATGGGAGCCCCCAAGTCTGGCAGGGCAGAGTACCTCTTTGACAAGCGTACCCTGGGGGACAGCGACGAGGAGAACTAACGTCACTAAGGCAGTACATGCGTGTTGGGGTTACCTTTACCTTTTCTATAAATTGTACCAGAACATGAACATTTACTTAAGTTCTTTAATTCCTTCAAATAAAGGAATTTGGTACAAAAAAAAAAAATCAAAATCTTTAGATAGACCTAAAGAGGCCTCAACATATCTATTCATTTTAAACTTGAAAAAACTAAAATCTGGAAAAATTAGTCCAATTCCTCAGGATTACATATTATTAGCAGCAGAGCTAATTATAACCAAAGCTCATGGCTCCTTACTTCCCCTCAGAAAATATTTGTTGAGCACCTGCTGTATTCCAGCCCCTGAGGATTCAAAGAGTTATGTGAAACACAATCTCTAAAAAGGAGCTCCCAGTCTGATGGGAAATAGTCACAGAAACAAAAGTGACAGAGCCCTAGAGAAGCTCTGCAGCACTGAGATGGGTGGCAGCAGGGAAGAGAGCAGCCCATTCTGCCTTGTTGGAGAAGGATTCAGGTAGGAGTTAAGTTTACAATGCTGAGACAAGAGTTTGCCAGGCAGAGAGAAAGAGAGCATTCCAGGTAAGGATCACCGATATATATGAGGGTCATAGATAAAAATGCATTTTCATAACACTACACTTTCTGAAATTCAACACCATGGACATACTCTTAAGAGGTCTAGAGCACTTTCATTCTTTTAAATAGTTAATGTTTTATCAAAATTTATTAAACAGACATAATTCTTCATAACCAAAGACAACGAAAGACACATAAAGTATACCTCTTTTCTAGAAAATAGAGAGCTTTTGTGTTGTACATCTCTTCTAGAAAATATAGAGCTTCTGAGCTGGATGAGACCTCAGATAATTTATCTCATGTACCCATGTACCTTAGCTGATGAGTGAAACAGTGTAATAAGCAGAAAGACTGTGAGACCAGAGACATTGCCAAAGAGCAAGAGAAATTAAAGGTTAAAATTAGGATATTATTCTCTTTAATGCCCTTCCCCCATGGTGTATCACAAAATATAAAAGCAAGAGGGAGAAAAAACAGCAAATGGGAAGACTATACCCTCCAGCTAGCTCATCACAATTATAATATGGTATTTCAGAGAAGAAAAGATATTTTAAAAGGGCACCATTATTAATGCCACCAAGAAGGAATTAGAAAGTTGCAGTTTAAATCATTGGTTTTGTGCCAGTTCTCTTTTTTATATATCAGTTCTCACCGTGAGTTCTTGCACCTTAATTTAGTTAGGAATACACTTTAAAAATGGCTTGCTAAAAGGTATGATTCAATGGAGAAAAAGTATTGTCAAGCAGTGCAATGATCCATAAATAGCTATTATTATTATTATTATTTAACAGTCACTAAACACCCACAGTGAGCTAAGCACTGTACTAAACTTTGGAAAGATGTAGTTCGTACCCTGACAAGGAAAAATTAAATACTCAGAACAGGAAAGTTTAAGTCTGCCTAGGATCAAGAAAACTTATTTTTCTACTCTAACCTTTCTTTGTTTTACTTGTCAAATGAACATGATTCAAGGTATTAGACTATTACTAATAATAGTGGTTCCTTGCTTGTGTTCAGTGTTTTATACTTTACAAAGGGTTTTATGTACCTATCTTATTAGATAACTTGGCATATAGACTCTGGAAGATGTGAGTATAAGGGAGGTAGTTTCATTTCAAGAAAAGTCAGTCGACCTTTCATACTTTGGGAATGACAAAGATGTTTTTGGACAGGTAATGTATACGCAAAACATTATCCCTCCCACCTCTATGTTGCAGTCACCAGTTTCATTCCTAACGGTATATTATATGTATTGTTCTGTAGCCCCCACGTCTAACTTATATATCGTAGAGATTATTTCACACTGTTTTTATATACTTAATGATTGCATATTCCAGATAGAGTATGCCATCATTTAACTAACTGATCTGCTATTAAAGGATTTTAGAAGATTTTGTGTTCTTGATTGCTTCTGCAAACTTCTATTATAAAGAATAAATCAACACATGAATTTTGACAGCTGTTGCCAAATTCCCTCCAGAAACTATATATTGATTTAAATTGCCAGCAGCAGTATATGAACACTTCCTTCCTCACACGGTCACTAATCTATTGTGTTATCTAGATTCTTGATCTTTGGTAATCTGATAAGTGAAAAAAATAGGATTTCATGAAAGTATTATTGTAGCCTTTCTAATTATAAGATTGCTTGGGGGCCGGGGATTTAGTTCAGCAGTATAAATGTCTGCCTGGCAAGTGTGAGGTCATGAGTTTGATCTCTGGAAAAAGAGAGAGAGAGATTGCTTGAACATTCATTCATAGTTTTAAAACATTATTATTTCCTTCTTCATGAAAACTTTTAAAATTTTCTATCAGTTTTTCTTATGGCATAGTGTTATTTTTCTGGTTAGTTTTGAGGAGCTCTTGTCATAGTCATGAAATTACTCCTAAATCAATTACCTGCATTGCAGTAGTTTTTACTAGCACGGCATTTGTCTTTTGACTTTGTTGGTAGCATTTTTACCTTCCAGAATTATCTAGTTTTAATAAATTAGTGTATTAAATCTTTTCTTTGTAGCTTTTATGTTTTGTTTCATATTTACAGGTGTTTATCAATGTGTTATTTTAAAAAATGAAACTCCCAAGTTTTCATTTAACACCATGTTTTTTGTTTAAATTGTTAATCACTTTATTTACTCTGATTTTGAGGTACAGACCTACCTGTTTTTTTGTTGTTGTTGATGACTTCTAAGTGGTCCAGATCTCTCTGTGAATAATTCATGTTTCCTCTGAATATTTAAAATGCCACCTGTATAGGTCAACTTTCCTGGTGCCCACAAAGCTGATGCCCACAATTGAAAGGAGAACATGTTTATTTTTGCTCACAATTTCAAAGATTTCAGTTCATGGTTCTGGCTCCAAGGCAAAAACATCATGACAGAAGGCCTGGTGGCAGAAAGCTGCTCAAATCATGGCATCTGAGAAGCAAAGAGCAGGGGAAGAGCACAAGGTGAAAGGTTCAGAGTCCATTTATAGTCTCCAAAGTCACACCCTCTGACCCACTTACTTGAGTTAGGCCCCATCCCTAATAGCCCATATGAACTTATTTATGGGCTAACCTATAGATGAAGTTAATGCCCTCACAATCCAGTTACATCTCCAGGTGTCTCTTAATCCAGTCAAGCCGATGACCAAGACTGACTGTTGTTGTCCCTCAGTATTCAAGAAAGATTGGTTATAGGGTACCTTCCCCATACTAAAAGCTACATACAATCAGGCTCCTTTTTTAAAAGGACACAGTATTTGCATATTACCTATGCACATTCTCCCATATACTTTAAATTATCTCTAGATTACTTATAATACCTACCGCAATGTAAATGCTATGTAAACAGTTGTTATACTGCATTGTTTAGGAACTAATGACAAGAAAAAGTCTATATATCTTCAGTGTACATGCAGTTGTTTCCAAATATTTTCAATCTGCTGTTGAATCTACAGATATAGAATTCAAAGCTATAGAAGGTCAAATTTAATACATTTCAGGAAGTGCTTTGTGGAGCCCATCATTATTCAGTTTAGAGAAATCCCCTGAGTCACTTCTGCACAGTTAATTCTTGATATAACCCATTGAATTTAAGCAGATGTATTTATGAACAAATACAGAAAAAGGAACATTCAGGAAATAAGCTGAGTGCCTAGATGGAATTGAAAGTACAAACAGAAACACATAAAAGTGAACATAAAAATATTAGACAAAAAGTAGGAAAACTCCAAAATCAATCATTAGTGATACAGAAGGTGATAAGAGGATATCTGTGCCAGTTTCTTCATTGTCAGGTTCAAGCACCACCACATGAGCCCCAGGACTTTTCTGACCTGGCCTCTACCTCCCTCTCTATCCCAATGGAGAGCTCCACTACTTGTCTTTCAGATTCTTGCTTGTACAAAATTTTCCTGGTATCTACCTCCCTAACCTGGCCAAGGATGAAGAAACACTCTTCTAATGGTCTCTGCAGCTTTCTGAACATTACATCATCAAGTAATATGATCTTAATGCTTTTACCTCACATGTAGACACTGTCTTTCACTCCCAGCTTCCATTCATCTTTCTCCTAATGACTAGATTTTCTCTGAGTGACTGCCCATTTTCTTAAATAAAGCCCAGGTGCTTCTTGATGACATTGACTTGACTGTAGACCAGACCAAGGCAAAGTCACTTAGCACAAGTTATTCTCCAAGTCTCAGTGATTGATTCCAGGAGAGGTGGGTGACTAAGAAGAACAAATGGGGCATAAACTCCAACTTGGGATCCTGAGCAAAAGCTCACAGTGGAAGTCATCTTATGTGTTAAAGATGTAGCTCAGTAGTAGAATAGTTCCCTACCATGTACAAAGCCTTGGATTTGACCCCAGCATTAAAACACACACACACACACACACACACACACACTCACACACACCGTTGTCTTATGATAGGAGGCTGAAGAATGGACCCAAAATTAAGAAGACCAAGAAATAGAGAAATAAAAAATCACTTGAAGCCATAAATCAAACCAATCTTATCCCTGGACTATTTCATTGTGTAACAGTATGTTCTCTATTTTTCCTCTGGTCATTTTAAATTGGGTTTTCTGTCACTCCCAGCTTAAACTTTTTAATTATTCTTAAAGCTTAAGGGCATAGACTTTTCTTAAGGGCATAAACTGTCTCAATGCTGTTGTAATCTATAGCTCCATTCCTGAAGCACAGTAGCAATAAATATACAAAAAAAAAAGAAAAAGAATCTGACAAAATTCTTCTAAATTCTAAGGGTAAGGATTTCCCTCCCTACTAGTTGATGCGCATACCCTACTACACCTGTTCATTCTCTGAAATCTCAGTGTATGGCCAGGCACACTCATGGTGATGCTCTCTTCTCCCTGCTTGGTGCTGGTACTTATCCTGTGTGTGTGCTCTCTTCACTCCACCAGACTACACATAGATGAACATCCTCTCAGCTGTAATTTCAAATGGTAAACTTTTTTAACATAAAGAAAAAGAGATACTGGTAGAATTCTTAGTCTAGGAATATTCAAATACCTTAAAGTTCTTCCCAAAATCTGAATGTATAGTGTACTTGAAACACAGTGCTTTCTATCCATCTCATGAGTGATTAATATAATCATTGTTCAAAAATATATGGTTTTTTTATTTTTAAATCTCTCCTCTCTTCTACTTCTCCTCTCTCTCTCTCTCTCTCTCTCTCTCTTTCTCTCTCTCTCTTTCTCTCCCCTTTACCATGAAGTAAGGAGGGAGAACAAATGGGGCATAAACTCCAAGGGTTCTTTCCGTTATCTTTCTTTATGGCTCCAGTCCTGCTCCTTTGTAAGGCAATAATTGGCAAAGGAGAATCAAGTTATTGATATTTTCTGTGAAACACTGCCTATAACATCCTTTTTTATATGTTTATTGATACAATTTAGGTGTACATAATGACCACATTCATTTTAGGCAATTTGTATCTGTACATGATATATCTGGATTCCTCTTTTCTCCCCCATCCCCATCCCCTCATTTCAAACCCCCTTTCCCTCCCCACTCACAAACCTCGGTTTTCATTTTTCTTTCTTTTCCTACTTTTTTCCTTTCTTCCTTTCCCCTTTCCCCTTCCCTATTTCTCTTTTATTTCTGAACATTTTCTTCCTATTTCACAATATCTATTGTAGATTTATTGTAGATTTATATTCCAGAGAGTTAATGCGGTATGTACATGTGTCAAATTTATTTTACTTACAATTGTGGCCTCAAGGTCCATCTATTTAGCTATAAATGTCTCAATTTTACCTTTCTTTATGATGGAGAATTGCTCCATTATGTAAAACCATGCACATCTTTATATTTATTTATTGGTGGGGATTTGGGTTGCTTTCAAGATTTAGCTATTTCAAACTGTGCTGCAATAAACATGGGTGTGCATATAATGCTGTGGTATTATGCTTTTAATTCTTCTGGGAAGATATCCTGAAGGGTAATAGATGAGTCAAATAGAACTACTGATTCTAGCTTTTTTAGGAATCTTTACACTGATTCCCGCAATGGTTGCACCAACCTACACTCTCATCAACAGTAGAGAATGGATTCTTTTTCCCCACAGCCCCACTAGCATTTGTTATTAGTTATTTTCTTGATAATAGCCATTCTTTCTGGAGTGAGATGGACTCTCAGCATTGTTTTAACTTGCATTTCTCAAATGACCAGTGATGTTGTACATTTTTTCACATACTTATTTATCATTTATACTTCTGAGCAATGTCTATTCATCTCAGATGCCCATTTTTAAAATTATACTACAGAGCTACTGTGAGGCAAAAAAATAAAAAATAAAAACAGGACCTGAGGATCAATGGAGCAGACTAGAAGATGCAGAAACAATTCCAAATGTAGTCAGCCACCAGACCTTTGAAAAAGAAGCCAAACACATTCACTGGAAGAAGGATAGCCTCTTTAATAAATGATGCTGGGAAAACTGGCTTTCCACATGCCAAAGACTAAAACTAGACCCATGTCTATCACCACACTAAGCTAAAGTCAATATTAATCAAAGATCTAAATATTAAAAGAGAAACACTAAATCTGCTGGAAAATAGAGCAGGTAGATCTCTGGAAGACATAGGTGTGGGCAAAGATTTAATGAACAAACCTTAATTACACAGGAACCATCACAAGGGATCAACAACTGGGATCTCATCTTATTAAAAAGCTTTTCACAGCAAAAGAAATCACCAACAGAGTGAAGAGACAACCCATGGTGTGGGAAAAAAATATGCCAGCTGTTCGTGAGATAAAAGACTAATATCTAGAACACAAAAAGAATTGGGAAAACAAAGATGCTCCAAGTACCAATAACAGTTCCTCAATTCCCAGCTTAGGGGAGAGTGAGAGAAAGAAGTGAAGAAGGAATTTAAAAAAAAAAAAGGCCTCATAGTGAGAAACAAAAATTATGCCCAATATGAGGCTTATCTTGGTGTTTAGTACTTGAGCTTTACTCTTATGGCTGGCCATGCCAAAATGTTATCTCCTGGCTGGTTCTGCAAAAACATTGGGTAGTCCCTTTGGAAATGGTTGTCCAGTTAAAAATACTCTGGGTCAGCTGGCAAAAGAGCCAAGAAGTCAGCCTGCCTTTTCCATGAGCCAGCAGTGGCTGTGGGGCTGGGAGGAGAACCAAGAAGTCAGCCTGCCCTTCCCATGAGCCAGCCAGTGAGTGGGCTAGGAGACAAGAAGAGCACCCCCATAGGCCACCAGTTGATTTGGAGGAACACAGGCTGAGATAATAGCAACTGAGGTACAAAAACAACTTAATGCTTATATTGATTGATTTTGCAGAGCTGGGGCTGGAAGTCTGAGCATCTGTTTAAAAGATAACAATATGCAATATAGAAACTATGGGGAATTTCTATCTGTCTTGTTTTTGAAACTCAATATTGTTCTCATTGGTTTTGTTGTTGTTGTCCCATTTCATTGTTTTTTTTCTATTTGCTTCAAAATAAAAAGATAAAATAAAAATACCAATAACATTCTGTGGCTAGAACAATTCCTATGAGATGAGAATGATAGCAATAAAAAAGGAAACGCAAGGAAAATATTGTGGAAGACAGAGTGAGAAAAGAAAGCAAGAGGTGGGAATGAAGAAAGTACCGAGGAGGGGGATGGAGAGAGAATATCTTGGGTAGAAGAAGTAGAAGATGGAGGTAACTGGAGGACTGAAAAATATAAGTAGAAATCAGGAGAGCCTGACTTGGTCACCAAATCCATGGCAAACAGTCTAAGCACTAAAGCAGTTCTCTGCCAAAATGAAAAAAAACATATATATCATCTACTCCAAAATCACTCACAAATCTAAACAAATAATGGAGAACTTTCTAGTTGTTCTTCTTTTCAACATATGACTGAATGAAATGTATCCAGAAGTTTCGTGTAGCCAACTTTGGGTTTTGTCTTTTGTACTGTATTTCCTTACTGGTATCTTGAAGTACTTGCTATCTTGAGAGACTTGTTGGAAACTACTTTAGAAATCAACATCTTCATAATGGTAACAGGATTCTTATTTAATGAAAACTTTAATAAGGAAATATATTAATATTATATGTATAAATGGAACACAATACAACACATAGTGTCACACCTGGTTTTTGTGTTGATAAAGAAACTGCACATCATGTAATTCAGTGTCAATTAACTGATTCAGGCCTCTATCAATCATCCAGAAAGATATATTATGTAGTGTTGAGGTCTTCTCACAGGTATTAAAGCTTTATACCATTACTTTTTGAACAATTCTGGTTCAAAACAAGTGTAACTATAGCAGAAAATGCCCCCCACCAGTATACTTCAGATACTCAGTTGCTCAGGTAATGGCTCCTGTTCCAGATCTTGTCTCTTAGGAATGACTGGTCACTGTGATGCATAGTTGGTCACTATGACACAAATTGTACAAACCAATCCAAAATTGGCAAGCCATTCAGCCTCTATACTTCCTTCTTGCTTATCTCATATAAGCCCTAGGCCACAAGAAGTCAGGACTTCATATTTTGGGAAAGATACTGATCAGTACCTGTTGATGTAAATAAATATGCCTCCAAATACTGTGTGTCATTTTGGTGTTTCCACTTGCCATTGCATCTGGTGCAACCATGCTGACCTCCTCAGTAACCAGTTGTGGCCCTCACAGATGGAGCAATGACCTCTCCAGGTCCTGACAGGAAGTTGTGCCCTTGAGAGTTCCCAAGTCCTCATGGAGTTCTGGAGGAGGATTCCTGTATCCCCACTCAGGTGGCTCACATAAGACCCCAAATGGATGACACAATGTGTGTGTCTGTCTGCCTGCCTCCTGCCTGCCTGATTGTGGTAAGATCCCTGGGGGCACCCAGTTAGTCTGTCAGTCCTGCTCATTTCAAAAAGAAGAAGAAGAGCTTGATCATCTCTTGTTAAGGCCACCCCTAAGTAAATGGGAGTTGTAATGTTTAACCTCTGAGTGCCTGCTGAATAAATGTGTGAGTGGAATAGAAAGCATAAGCAATAGACTGCTCCATCTGTGCACTGAGACTGGAAATCACAGGTTGCAGTGGTTGATTGGGCCCTCATCTGTGGTTCTGTAGCAATTGATATATGGCATAATGGAGTCCTGACACCCTCTTAGCTAAATCACACATAAGTTACCACAAAGAATGAGGCCAGGTGGGCATCTGAATGGTCTCTCTTTGAGAGGTACCCATCCTTTGTCTGTTACATCATTGTTCAAAGATACACAACATACACTGTAAGAAGATAGAATGGGAATGGATTAGTTAAAACTCATAGTCCCTGATAGCAGGAAAAAGGGCTTTTATGGGGTTAAAAGTGAAATCAAACCACTCCCTGCATTTCAAAGAAACAAAAAAGAAAAAGAGGCCCATTCTTCCTGAGAATTCCTCCTTGGAGACCTCGTTGCCTGCCATAGTTGCTGCCACCACCTATAGTGCCCACTCCCAACTCATCTTCACTGCCCACTCCCAACTCATCTACTTCCAACCAACTGAACTGGTTCCAGCTAGCCATTGCTTGCATTCAGCCACAGAGCCTCTCCCTCCAGAGCCTTCTGCTTACACACCTGTCCTGGTCACATAATGTCATCTAAAACCCACCCAAGATGACTGTCAACAATTCCTTCTGCATTTCACATTTTGACTGAGGAAAAAAATTGGACTGTCAGCCCTAACAAATAAGTTGTACCCAGTCATGCTTGAATATATAGGACAGACTGAATTCTACCAAACTAGGACCCCAAGAGCATGTAGTCATTGCAAAATTGAGGGCAAACCTCTGACTTTCCTGGTAGACAATGGAACAGAACTCTCTGCCTTCAAAAGTTCCCTCTGTCAAAAAGTTACCATCACTAGGGCAACTGGGACTCTTGTCCCTCATCCCTTTTCCAGGCACAAATTTGTAGCCTGAGAAGATATCACCACACCAAACCAGTCAGCCTCCTTCTCATTTAACCCTGCACTTTCAATTTTGACTCT
>RJWT010036985.1:0-13177 GCA_004365215.1 Cuniculus paca | reverse complement strand
AGGGTCAAGCCTGCTGCAAGACTCAGCTCACAGGCGGGTTTCCATCTTCTCCAGCCAACTTGCTTCTTGGGAATAGGTTCACACTGTTAGAAAAACCAAGATCTTTACCAGTACCCTTACCTTTAAAAACAAGAAAACGGGCTGAGTGCTCAGGGTGCGGACCGGGGTACAGGGCCGGTAGAGCACTCGCCTGGCTGCCTGAGGCCGCAGCTTCTGTCCCTAGCAAAATCTTTGTGAACCTCCCTGAGGTAACCCCCGGAACGGCTCACTGCAGTGTCCCAGTCTGCTGGTGAGTGTCCCCAGGTGCGGGTCACTCATGCCCACAGAACAATCGCAAGGAGCCAGATGGGAGTGGTGGGTGTCAGAACCGGAAGTACAAGTTGGGTCTGCACAGGACATACAAATCAAGAAATCTCATTTATACAACAATCACCTGAGTAAGTCTCAGCTTTTCCTAATCCTACTCCTAACCCTTTTCCTTGGAACGAAAGTTGGTGTTTAATTAACCGATCTGTGAAGAGTGTAAAACTGGCTCTGGGGCTGGGAGACCCAGTGTCCCCAGCCTAGCTGGGAGCGGTACCTGCAGATTCTTCCTCGCAGCGCCCTTTCTGTGGCCCAGTGCAGCCTTAGTCTCTGCACTCCGCAGAGCGGAGGTGAAGCGCAGCTTGGGCAGCCCCGTGAGAGGACGGTGCAGGGCTGGACCTCGAGCTCCGCGGTACCCGCGCGTGCTGAGCGCCCACAGTGACGCTGTGTGTGGTTTAAAGACAGTTTCACCCATGGGAGCAGATGTGAGGAGGTGAGATGAGTGCGCCTCTCGGGAGGAGCTGCACGCCTCTCAAGTCCCCAACCCGGCCGGCCAGCGAGCTCCCCACCCTGTGCCATGGCTGCTGCCTGATTTATGGGATTCTCGCCCAGGTCACAGGCAAACACATACACGTGCCCGCGTACGCCCTGGTTTCTGACAGAAAACAGTGCTTCCTGCAGGCTTTCTAGCTTCCTGGGAAATTTTACTTCATCACAGCTTCCTCCTCTCTTAATGCTAGAACAAAAGGGGAGCAATTTGGAGATGTAAGCTAGTTAACTCCCTTTCACCCCGAAGTAAGTGACTCGCCTGACCTGTTGTTCCCTCGACCCACAAGCTCCTCCAGAGCTGGGCCAGGTGGCTAGTCCAGGACACGCCCTCCCCTTTGGGCCGGGCAGGACTTCCACATCCTGACCCAGCAAAGGGCCCCAGGGCAGCACCCCTGTCACCAGGTTATTTAGCGCACACCTCAGGCTCGCCTGTCACAGGGCCATTGCTGCAACTAAAGAATCAGGGAAACCACCTGCTTGGCGCCTGGCACACGGCAGCTCAAAGTCCCAACAGGCAGCACTCTGACACCGTGCTCCCTGCCGTCCCTCTCTCCCTGGTGTGTCCCTCAGCAGTGGCCTGAGTCACCTAGGGACAAACTATGTCTGGAAAGGAAATACAAATCAAGGAAGAACTTCCCCAGACTCAGTAAATCTCATTTATAGAACACAATCAAATAGGTCTCAACTTTCCCTAATCCTACCCCTAACCCTTTTCCTTGGATTAGACAAGTCAGTAGGAGTAGGCTGCCGGGCACTGTTTGGACTCAAATCCGCATTTTCACTAGATGGCCAGCTGACTGGTTTGCAGTAGCCTCTGAAGAGCTGCACAGGACACAGGTGCTGGCTCAGAACTGCTCTCTGCGTCCTAGTGGTGCAAAGACAACAGAGAAAGAGGCAGGAAGAGGGCGAGCGTGAGAGGAGGAAGAAAGCACTTGGGGGACTGAGGCAGGATTCTGAGAGTGACACGTCCCCACAACAGAACACTGCACAGCTCTGAAATGAGTTTCATATCCTAACGTGGGGTGATCTCCAGGAATGCTAAGGGAAATAACTACAGAACATGTTCAGTGTATGAACTGTGATGAGAAGGGAAAAAAAAAGGAAAGAGGGAATCTGACCCATTGTGTCTGTACATAAAGAAACCAGAAGGGACTGCAAGGGTGAGATGTGGGGCTGGTGACGTGGCTGGGAGTGGAGTCGGGAGAAGCGCTTGGCTAGCTGCTTTTTGGCGTCCTTCTAGTTTTGAACCGTGGCAATTACCTGTCCCCAGATCCAAGCAGCCTCTGTAGTGTTTGTCCCCTCCTTGAGTCCAGTCCTCCAGGCTGGGCATTTGGTGCCACCAGGGCCTTTGGGTGACCCTCACCAGTGAGCGTGTCCTCCTGAAAGAGGCGGCAGGCAACTCTCACACTGTCCTGTGTGGGCAGCAGGGGCCCGGAAGCCATCCACGCAGACCAGGACCTGTCCGGGCCGCGCTACCAGACCCCGCAGGCACCAGCGCCAGGACAGTGAAGCTCTGCTTTTTACAATGACCCGGATAAGGAAATTGGTTAGAGCACCCAAATGGGCTATGACATTAATGAAAAGAAAAAAAGAAACTTACAAATTATACATCCTTTAGAAATAGAAGGTATGTGCTATAACTGAATCTTTTCCCCCCAGTACTGGGGATAGAACCCAGGGCTTTGTCCCTTTCTTCAGCTTCTCGTTTTTTATAGATTTGCTTTTTTTCGTTTTAGACAAGGGCTCACTGTGTAGCCCAGGCTGGCGTCAGGATTGCTTGTGTTAATCCTGCCTCAGCCTCTCGAGTGCTAAGAGATTGCAGGTGTCCCCCACCAGCTGGCTTTAAGCTATAATTTTGAGACCAGGTCTTGGTAAGTCATTAAAGGCCTGGGCTGGGCTCCAACTTGTGATCCGCTTGCCTCAGCCTCCCGGAGTGCAGGGAATCAGTATGTGCCATATTCCCAGCCCTGAGTCTTTGGTTGAGTTTATTCTAAGTCAAATACGAGTGACCACCACCCAAGAGCACAGATTCAGTTACCCTGAATGACATTTTCCAGAGTGAAAGAGGTCACAGGAGCTTTTGTATAGGAAAAGGCAAGAATGGGGGGTCAACACCTTTGCACGTGCACAGCAGGCAGTGCCATGTGAATGGGCAGGTTCCAGGTGGTACCCCGGCCACAGCTTTGGGGTTGGGGGTGGCTGGAGTTTGGCCCAACCTAACAATGTGTTCCTGAGAGCTTTACCTAACAGTCTCAAGAACTCTAGTGAGAGGCAAAGGTTGCAAGTGAAGGGCTCTTTATCTAGAGGTCTGAAATAGCTGGAGATAATCACTGCTGAAACCCTGGCCTGCTGCATTCCAGCTGCAATCGGGATGTCCTCCACCGAGGTCATAGCCAGAAGGTCACTGGTGTGGACGTACACAGCTTCTTCAGAGAACTTCGGCTCCGCGGTGTTCTTAAGGAATGCGTTGGTATGAAATACACCCATTTTCAGGGTCTGTGTCTTTTGACTGCACAGACGTGACCAGCATCCCAACGCTCACAGTCCTGACAGAGACTGTCTCCTCTGGTGCAGGGTCACTGGCTCTTCCTGGCTAGTCCCCAGCCTCCCAGCGCCCCACATCCACGGGTCTGATTTCTGTCCCTGTGAGTGAGACCTGATTTTCTACACCTTTTTTTTTTTTTGAGACTTACTATGTAGTGCAGGCTGGCCTTGAGCCCACAGCGATTCCCCTGCCTCAGCCTCCCGTGTGCAGAGATTACAGGTGGGTACCATCACCCCTGGCTCCACTTTCCTGTGGAAGCAGTCAGGTCTGCTTGGTCTTCAGAGTCAGGTTCCTTCTTTCAGTATCGCATTTCTGGGAATCTGATGGGTGAGTACACATTACTGGTAAGCGTCTCTTCGCTTGTATACATGTACCGGGATTTGTTTGTCCCATTGCCTGTTTATGGACAGGTTAGTTGTTTTGGCTCAGGGCATGTATGCATGAATCTGCCCCAGCAGTCACGTACAAATTTGTGCCTGAACATGTTTTCATCTCTCTAGGGAAAATACCTTAAATGGAATATGAGAGGTTTCTGCCCTACCATAAATTACTGGACATTATGGCAGTATTCCACCCTGACCACTACCCCTTGCCTCCCCTTCAGCCCTGATCGCAACTTCCTCCTGAGCACATGAAGAAAATTCCAATCAGTGTCTTGCACATCATCCATGCCTGCCCCAAGCCCTGCTTCTGGTCAGAAGTCATATAACTCCTCACCACTTCCATATCCGGTGGAGGAGCTAGCTCAACCACACGAGTTGCATGCTTCTCCCCACATCCTCAGTAAAAAGGCGTTTTTCTCTTTTTTTCCACTTCTTTATTGTGCCGCAATACCCTAACAGAATAGCCAAGACTCATATGGTGACTCCCTGAGAAAACCAACATGTTTTCCTAAATGACTTGAACATTTTACATTCCCATCAGCAATGCAAGAGCAGGCTGTGAGACTTCCCAGAAGATGGCGGAGTAGTAAGCAGCAGCGTAAACAGACTCTCTGAGAGAAACAGTTCAGATGCTGGAATACAACCTCAAGGAGAGGACCAGAAGGAAGGAAGTGGGTCCCCTGGACCCAGGAAGAATCTAAAATATGAATTGAAGCCTATAGAGAGAATAAAAAGAAGAATTTAAATGAAGAAGAAGGTGGTGGCTGGCAGTGCCTTAGCCTGGAGCCAGACTCACCCTGCAAGAGGAGCTGTTGGAGCCTGGGGATGCATGATCTCAGTGGGTGCTGGTGACCCCAGAGGTCTCTGTGGAGAGGCACAGCGGTGGAGGAGAGCAGTAGATGCAGAGGTCTGCGCTGGTTGTTGGTGAGTGCAGAGGACTCAGTCCCCCAAGGGAGACAGCGATTGGCCGGCAGCCATTTTGGAGTCGGGCAGGATAAGCCTGGGGCCAGGACTGCTGCTGGCTTCTTCCAACAGCTCCAAGTTCGGTGCAGACCCACAGTAGTTGCTTGGACTGAGTCCTGCTCCTGTGCACGTTCTGGAAAACATCATGTAGGTTCCTAGCCAGCTTACGTCCACAGGCCCTGGCCAACTCTGCTCCCGTGCAAACTCCAAGGGCCCTTGTGGGCCGGTACCCTGCTCAGTCCAGAAGCACAGGCAACCACCATCAGATGCCTGCAGCCAGCACTGGCTAGAAAAACCAAACAGTCTCACTTCAGAGAAATTGTAGCCAATGTCAAGAGTGCCTGGGACCCCACTACCCACGTGTATGGAAGAACCCAGGAATGGGTCAAGACGAAGAAGGAAAAGGCAGTCTCTGGCATCCAACCCAAGCAGCGCATGTTCAGGAGAGGTAAACATGGAAGACATCAGGAGTCGCACACCTGAAATGTCTGTAGTGATGTCAACTGAAGTGAAGAGACAACTTCATGAGGCTATGAAAGAAATTAGAACAGAAATACTATCCCAGGTAAAAGAAGAAATGAAAAACATAATAAAACAATTGCTAAGCACCTCTAAAGAAGACATAGATAAAAAAATAGAGGAGCATAGGGAAATGAGAGAAACCATGAATGAACAATATAAGAGATTTAGAATGCATGAAACAGATTCAAAGAGATATCCAGGAAATTAAAAACTCTACTGAAAGCTGAAAAAACCATTTGAAAGAAACTGAAGATAGACTTTCAGACCCTGAAGACAAGTTCAAAACTTATGATCATGAAAGGAAAGATCTCTTAAAAATAACAAGGAACCAGGAAGTAACAATTCAATGGCTGTGAGACAACTCAAAGAAACATAACTTAAGAATTAAAAATTTGAGTGAAAAAGCAGGGGCCAACACAAATGACATCAGGAGTCTATTTACAGAAATAATTTTGGAGAAATTCCCAAGCATGGGAAAAGGAAATGACATTCAAATAAGTGAGGCCTATAGAACTCCAGCTAGCCATAATCAAAACAAATCTATACCCAGACATATAATCAAGATCCCAGAAGTTCAACATAAGAATAGAATATTAAAAGCTGTTAGAGAAAAGTAACAGATCACCTATAAAGGAAAACCTATCAGAATCATGACAGACTTCTCAACACAAACCATCAAGTCAAGAAGAGGCTAGAGTGAAGTATTGCAAGTCCTGAAAGAAAACAACTTCCAACCCAGACTGATGTACCTTGCAAAACTTTCTTTCAAAATTAATGGAGAAACAACATACTTCCATGACAAAGAACAACTCAAGGAATTCATGACCACCAAACCAACTCTACAAAGAATATTAAAGGACATTCTAGAGAGAGATATAAAAGACCATGGTCTCAGGAACAACAGCAGAGGGGGACCATCAAGAAGGGGCAGTTGATTGAATGGAGGGGAAAAATAAGGAGCCAATGGCAGGAAAATAGCATGGCAGAGACACTACAGTGCAAGAGGGTCATAACCATTAATGTTGATGGCCTCAAGGCACCAATAGAAAGAAACACAGGCAGAGTGAATCAGGAGACAGGGTCCATCAATATGCTCTATACAAGAAACACATTTAACTAGAAAGAAATTTCATAGATCTGAAAGTCAAAGTAGAGAGAACAATGCCCTATGTGACAGGGAGCCAGAAAAAAAGTAGGGCTATCTTACCCATCAACTGCAGAATGGATAAGAAAGACATGGCATTTTATGTGGTGGAAACCTACTCAGCTATAAAGGAAGATAACCTCAAGGCTCTTGTAGGTGGATAGAGGCAGCTGGTAATCATGCTCATGGATGAAATGGTTCAGAGTCACATGGATGAATTTCGCGTCGTCTCCCTAGTGTAACTAACTAAAGAGTCAGTGGGATCCAAAATGCACAATACATATTGGGAAAGTCAAAGGGGAGGAATTATCTAAAAAGGGAAGGAAGTGACTGTTGTAGGCTAACATAATAGAAAAACTACTGAACCCTGTCTGTACCTCCCCACTCCTTTGCTTGTGAGGCTACTCCCCCCTTGAGAATGTAACTTAGTTCCGTATTCTCAGGCCTGTTTGGTGCACTGTGCCCCAGCAGGTATGCCAACCAGGATGTTATAGGTGTATGTGTAATTGTAATCATTGTCAATGGAGATGGATCAAGATGTTATAGATGTATGTGTAGTTACAACCATTGTCAACGGGGATGGCAACCAGGACATCATAGATGCATGCTTAATTGTAACCATTGTCACTGGGGGTATGGTTATAGTGCACAAATACCTAGCTCTCCCTTCACTCGGCACTGCACAGTGGTTCCCTGCGTGGGTCCTGCTGTCCAGTCGCCAGCTGGCTAATAAAGGCTCTTAAATTCTAATTGGCACCGTCTCTGGCTCCTTGGTTTTATCTTGAACCCGGTTCACACAGCAAAATCCAAATGGTAACAGTGCTGTGTTTCCAGGCATGTAGTCGTGTAAAACAGTACCCACTACTCTAGAACCCAGTAAGATTAAAAACTACAGTGCTAACACTTATCTGACTATGCCCGAGGAGAGATGGGCATAACCCAAGAGTTAAATACTTGTCCATTTTCTTAAATCATTTTCCTGAAGTCCAAAAATTGGATGCCTATTTCTTCACCAGCTATCCATTGAAAAACCACTTATCAACTGTATATGGACTAAGTGGTAGGTAAGGATTTGCTTTAAAATTATACAGGACAGGGAACAGTGAGGAAAGCAGCAGATGAAACAAGACCGGGTGTGAGCTAACGGCTGCTGAAGTGGGTAACCAAGCCCAGGGCAATCATGGGTCTGCCCTAGTACAAGGCGCTGCTATCACTGCACCCACATGGGAGACATCACACGATTTATCTCACATACATCTGACACTCCCAGGAGGAAGGAACCATGCCTCAGCTGTCATAAATGGTAAGTCAACGTTGCCAAATTCATCTCCCTCCCCTCCTCCAGCCTATGCCGCTGGGGCACAGCAAAGCATTCTGTCAGCTCACAGATGCGCTCAACCCGTAGCACCCAATGAGACAAATAAATAAGAGTGCACACAGACAAGCTCATGTTCAGTCTATTAAGCTGGACTACAGAAGGAGCCTGGTAACAAAGCGTCTGAAACCCAGACTGTACCTTTACTGTTCAAGTTCTCAGTAAGTGGAGATTAGCAGAGATTATTGGAAAAGATCAGACATGAGGCAAGGCACAAGGTAGCCAGTATCTAGCTTTTGATTCCTTGTCTTCTTCTTTTTGAGACAGGGTCTTGCCCTATTAGGCTGCCCTATAACTCACTATGTAGCCTGGGTTGCCTCAAACTTGCAGCAATCCTTCTGCCTCAGCCTCCTGAATGCTGCAATGCCACCATGCCTAGCTCTTGGTCCCCTTTTGAAATAAATTAAAAAAATTTTTTTTTAATTTTTATTTTTTGGTCTTTTTGAGACAGGGTTTCACTATGCAGTTCAGGTTGGCTTTGAACTCACTTTGTAGCTCAGACTGGCCTCGTACTCGCAGCTATCTTCCTGCCTCAGCCTCCCGAGTGCTGGAATTACAGGTGTGCGCTTCCATGACTGGCTTGAAATAGCTTTTTAAATTGGACAAACTGGTTTCTTTCTATGCTGTGCAACAGCACTGCTGTTACGCGTTTCCCTCAGTAGCTCCACTTCACGGCCGTCAGGGATCGCGAACCCATTTACTCTACCGGAATATCAGAGAAGATTCACTAGCAAAGTCTGGTGGAATCTGACCCAGTCAGACTGGGACAGCAGGTTTTGCTTACTAACAGAAGGCATTAGAATTCTGACTGTAATTGTTTTGCAGAGTGCTTGTGTAGGCCATGCTCTTAGAAACTGGCCTGAATGCCTTGACCACCCTCCAGGCCCAGCGGCCCCTGAGTGTGACAGAACTGCTGCTGACAGGGCCTGAGCAACAGTCACTCACGGTCAGAGGGAGCTTCTCTTCGGGCTGCCCAGAAGCCCCGGGTTCAACTCTCTCCTACAACAACTGCTCTGTGCCATGAAGCAGTCTGATTAAAGAGTTACTTTCTTCTCATTGCCATGTTTGGGACTCAAGAGAACAGGGGCCCTGCCACTGAGAATCTCCCTCAAGCGCTTCATCAGCCAAGGTAGCCGGAGTGAGATAAGCCAGCCTGAGTCAAGTAGAAGCAGAAGCAGAATGGTCCTGCAGAGCTTCTCGGGAAATGGTATCTCAGTGAGTGCTGCCTGGGGAGGGGAGGAAGAGGCACTCTGGGAAGTGGGGACACCACAAGCAAGGGCTCATGTGTGAAAGAGCTTGGGTGTTGTAAAAGAGGAAAGACAGGTGCCAAAAGTGAGAGATGCCAGCTTAAAAATCCAGGTGCAGGCTGGGGATCTAGCTCAGTGGCCTAAGCGCCTGCGTGGCAAGCTTGAGGTCATGAGTTCAATCCCCGGTGCCGGAGGGGGGGCGGGAATCGGGGTGCAATCAGACTGATGGAGCTCAGGCCCCTCAGAGCTGTTTAGCTGAAGGTAACAGTAAGTCTGTGTCCTAGTCTCCCCTTCCGGGAGGTCTCAGGGTGTCACTGCAACGGGGTCTTGCACTGGTTCTTGACGTCCTAAGCCCGTGATGGCAAACCTTTCGGAACTTTCAGTAACGGGCTGGATGTTTGCCACCACTGTCCTAAGCAAAGGACTGAGCATAACACCCAAGGAAGATCTATCTGGAACAAAAAAGGTTCAGTTCACAGGGTGGACGTGGACCAGTGAGAAGAGCTCACCGGCCTCAGGGAGCTTGGGACTGGGGACTTCAAACCTGAGGTTTGGGGTGGGACTGAGCATTCGGTTTGAGGTGACTCCTGCCAGTGAGCGGTTTCGCTGGGTCCCTTCGTTGGGTGGTGGTGTTTTTACCCTTTCATGGCTCTTGAGGGAACTGGCACGGCTTCCAAAGTCCATGAAGGGTCAAATCAGTAGTTAATGGTACAGCAATTAGGGCTGGGGTTGACTAAGCATTGCAGACCACTGGGCACAACTCAGAGGCTTACTGCCCAGAAGCTAAGTTATCTGGTTACCTTTTCCCATTGTATTTTGACTGGGCATCCTACTCCTAATGTTCACCAGTTAACTAATGTTTAGCTCAATAGTCAGATCTAGTCCCAGAAAGGGGGCATCCGAAGTGGGTCTTCCCTTTTTTCCAGGGCTTTTTTCTTGGTAACCTTTGTCTCTGATATAGCCCAGAACAGATTCTAAGGCAGGAAGGGCCTTTCTTTTTCAAGCCATCTCCTCAGGTATCTCCTGTGTCAACTTTTCCAAGAGACACTCTCCAGAATCTTTATGGGATATTGAGCGCTTGATGATCTCTTCTTCTGAAGCTTTGAGCGGTCCTCATTCCAAAGATTATGGAGAATCTGCATTACTCTTGGAGTCTGGGTAAGTTGAAAGTACCTAGAAGATAAAAAGACTGAGCTACCTCTTTGAGGGTAGTTAGAAGGGGACTAGTTGGAGTCTTCAGTGGTTGATAATGGATGAACTCTCTCCTGGATGAGGGTGACATCCAGGAGACCCATCCCCCAAGTATATTTCTAAGAGTCAACCAGTTAGCTCTTACTCCCTTAATTGGGATGCCTGATCTTTGAGGGTATTTACAGCTTGTTGTACAACACTTGATTGGTAGATAGAGTAACAGCATTGTTCTTCCGAAGCCATGCAGAGGATTCCTGTGCTGCCTGCCATTAGTATACCTAGAACTCTGCGATTTGGAAGGGGCACCACAGCGAGCGATCTAGCTGATCTTGTAAGACCTTTAAGGCAGTAGACTAGGACGAGGTCCTCAGCAAGCTTGCTGGAGAGGCTGTGGAAAGTGTAGTCCTGTAACTCCTGTTCCTGTGGCAATTCCTATGTCCACCAAGACAGGAATTAAGAGTAATTATCATTTTTGGTCAGATGGAGGCAGAAAGGGGAAGAAAAGGTGGGTTGTTGGTAAAAAGTTACGTATCAGGGGCTACATAAGCTGTGGTACAAACGCCTAACTGAAAGGACAGCACAGGAGGGCTAGATTCCTACAAAGAACACACTCAGGGTATTAAGTAGAAAAATCAAGACAGAAAAGTTGATGTGAATGAGCTATGCAAGTGCTGGGAGTTCCTCTGAAAAAATATCAAATGGCAAATGTCATTCCTATTCATGGTTGAAAAGAGCAAAGTTGTGGCTGACACACACCTTGGGTCTTGTTTTCTTGAAAGTGCCGTCTCTGTGAGTGAAGGAAAAAGCAAATGTCTGGGATCGACAAAGTGACGCACTGGTATTGAATGGCTGGAGTAGAGCTACTGCAGTTATTCAGGCAGAGATCAGGGCCTCGGGAAGGGGACGGTCTTCCCTGGTATCAGAAGTCAGAATTTTTATCATGTTCAGTGATAAAAGGGTCTGTGGAAGGCAGAGACTCAGATTGGTTTAGAGAAACCATTATGTTGGAGAGGAATTCAGCCTCTGGACTTAGAGTCTAATACGCAGGAAAAGTTACAGGGAGTGGGCTGCCCATGGTTGACAGTATTGAGGGTGATCTATAGCCTGCATGTAGACTGGAACTCCAGTGACAAAGAAAAGTCTGAAAATACTGGACCAAAACCAGCTGTCATGAGTACGTGATTTAAATTTGTCTGTATGCATTTGTATAAGAGAACTGACAGGAGCAATAAGGCTTGAGAGGTAAGGGCTCCGTCAATAATGAGTGTAAGTGGGTGTGGTGGCGCACATCTGTAATTCTAGCACTTGGGAGGCCGACGCAGGAGAATCGTTCCAAGTTTGAGACCAGCCTGGGCTACAAAGTGAGCTCAAGACCAGTCTGGACTGCACAGGGAGACCCTGTCTCAAATGAAATGAAACAAAGTGAAATGAAATGAAAAAAGAGAAGAGAAGAGGAGGAGAGGATGGGAGGGAAGAGGGGAGGGGAAGGGGAAGGAGAGAGGGGAAGGGAAGAGGGGAAGGGAAGAGGGGAAGGGGAAGGGAAAAGTGTAAAGATGCTGCATGAATTAAAAAAAGGATGCTGTATGAAGAGTCCAATCAAAAGGCTCTGCGGGATATCCCTGGGTAGTTCAGTTGGGAAAAAAACCAAGGCACAGCCAGCAGTCTTATGCTAGGACTGATTAGTATGCTTTCAGAAAATGTGAACCCTTTTGAGTAGATAAGAGGCAAAGAAATGATTTGGGACTGATAGCAGCTTGGAGACTAATAATCATAGGTAACAAAAAGCGTATCAAAGCAAGTATTAAGGAGACTCTTCATAAACCATGTTAGAATTTTGATGGAGCAAGAAAATTAAGGGACCAGAGACTGAGCCAGAGTAAGCAGGAAAATAATCAGAGCCAGAGTAAGCAGGAAAATGAGAATGTAGTGAAGAAATCCAGTGTAGAGTAAGTGCTCATTTATGTTAGGACAACTTGGTGGTCAACGAGGGAAGTCTTTGTTGCTTCCCAAGTATAGTTTGGTGAATCTTCCCGAAACAGTGAAACCCTAAGTTTTTGAATAGGTCAGAATCTAAAAGATGTCTCAACTACAATCCATTAAAGCAGTTTAAATTATATCAGAGAATATGGAAACATGATCATTACTTGTACTCATTAGAGGATGCAGAGATGAACAAGGGATTGCTTTGTGATAAGCAACATGCATCATGTGTACCAGCTGTGAGGGACACATCACAGAAATGCACAGTGAAGTCTTCTGTGAGTAACAGCCCAGGGCCCTCAAAAGTGCCAAGAGTCAAGCCAGAGGAATTACTGTCATAAGACTCCAGAGGCTTGGCAACTCCCTAAAATAGCCCGCTCTAAACTGGGTCCTTTTTCTGAAGGTATTATTGGGACTGCTAGAGATGCGCAAATGAGTCAGATGGATTAGATGGTAGCAATGTGCCAGTGTTAATTTCCTGATTTTGATGGCTAGTTATAGAGGGTAAGAACATCCTGGTAGGTAGGAATTCCACATCAAAGTATTCAGAGTAATGGACATGAGACTAGTCATGGACCATTTTTTCTCCCAGGTTTCCAAGAGGAAAAAAAAGTTTCAAAATAAAAATTTTATTTAAGTATAGTTTTATTTTGCAATAAAAAAAATTTTTTTTCTTGAAGTGGGGAGGTTTTTCCAGAAGGTCTGCCAGATGGAAAAATCTTCGGCTCCAGCTTATCCTCATTAATTTGAAAATAAAATGCATACATGAGACCACACCTATGCTGAATGGAGGGCAGGCATCCCAGAGCACCTGGACTGCTCGACTGGCTCCATGTGCTGGATTCAACACGCCGGCTGCTGGAGACGTCCCTGGCTGAGGGACCGCTGAAGAGCTTCATACATTTTTTGATCCTTGGGGAGGGAAGAAGGCAGAACACAAGAGCTAAGCAAAGAAGGCTATGCACAGAATGGTGT
>RJWT010036984.1:0-13143 GCA_004365215.1 Cuniculus paca | reverse complement strand
TCTCCCTCAAGTCCCTTCCTTGGCTGAGAACAGGGTCATTTGATCTTTGACCGAGCCTCCATGTCTGCTCAGAGGTGCTCCTGGTCCAGCCAGCACCAGCTAATGTTCCTCTGCCTTTCCATCCCGGAGAACATAAGAGCTCTCCTATCCCGTCTGACGCATTTTTTTGCATGTTGCGCTATAAGCCAAGTCAAGCCACACAGGGTGATTGACGTCTGATAGAATCCCACCACTCTGGCCACTGTGATGTAGAAATGTCAGGAGGTCCACTCTGAAGGCCCTTTCCTGGGCAGGCTCCCAGGCGGAGCAACAATTCAGAGTTCTCGTCAGTGGCTCTGTGAAGTGACCCCAGCCTTCTGAGTTGCTCCCTGAAAAGGAAAAGGAAAAGGCCCGTCAGGTGCAAGTCCAACCAGGTGACTGTAGCTTTCATGGAACAGCCATGGCACCAGGCCTTTGATTTTCTGAGATGCTCAGTGAACAAAATAAACATCTCCTCCAGGAGGTGGCCATCTCCCTGCAGGTGACTCCTTTTGCTGTGTGGCTCTGTTTCACCCAGTGATAGCTGCATGGGCTTTTTCTACAGTTTTCCCCAGGCCCGAGCATTCGCCAGCCTTCATCAGCGGCTGCACTTGCTTCCTGACTTTTTCTTTCTGTTCACTCTCAGTGGAGCTCTTTATGCCGTCTTCAGCTATCTCTGTGAAAAGCACAAGTCGGCAGTGGCTGTGATTGAAGGCAGTGCTTGCGAGTTGTTCCTAAATCAGTTATCTTAGCGACCATGGCTGTTAAGTATAAAAAGGTCAGGTGTGGCCGCGCACGCCTGTAATCCCAGCACTCAGGAGGCTGACATAGGAGGATCTCTGCGAGTTTGGGGCCTGCCCAGGCTGCATAGTGAGTTCCGGCCAGCCTGGAAGCCTGGGACGCACAGTGAGACCCTGTCTCCTAGGAATAAATGTGCATTAAAAGTAATTTAAAAAGTATAGTGAGACACAAAACCCTTTTTAAAAAGAGAAAATCATAAAGTTATTTTGTAGAGTTCCTTGCTTATGACTAACAGTGAAGGAACAGGCTATGGAAAAATAACCTGCTTTGAAAACTATTACTGTGGAAATGTAGTTTTGGTTTTAAATATGTTTACAAATGGCTCAAGGCTACATGAGGAGTAAAGACATGAACTTTAATTAGAAACAAATAATGTATTTTATAATAATTTAAATTTTGTAGAGCTTGGAGCTCCATTACCTATACTGTTTCTAGAAGTTACTGTTTTTAAAATGAGAAACCCAGTCAAACCTCCAAATTCTTCCACTGCTGAATTTATTAAATCTGTATTGTTCTAGAAGGCCAAGTTCTAAGGGAACGTGTTCTTAATTGGCTCTTAGGTTAAAAAATCAAAGGAAATTCTGGGGAGAATAACCACACCTCCAATTTTATTGCCTTTATAACCTGCACTGTAATGCTGGTGGAGACATTGCCAGGCGCATCAGGGCATGCTAACTGAGGTCACCATTACTCGGTGGGAGTCCCTCACTCAATTCAAAATCAGATTCTTGGAAGGCAGTCCTGGGGGCCATTTCCTAACAGCACCAGGAGGCTTCAGTCTGGAGGGCTCCAAGGAGCACTGCTGCTGCCTGCCGTGAGGGTGAGGTTGTGGGGCCCTGTGTAGACCGCACTTCCTGTGCTTTGCACCCCACCATCCAGCGGGAACCACCCCTGCTCCTTCCCCAGCTGACCCGCAAGTACATTCTGTGGATCCCAGCTTGGGTGCAGCCATAGGGAATGAGACAGTGGCCATGGAAAAGCAGCTTTCTCCTATTGAAAAGAAAATTTGCTCTTTGAAGTTGTTTTGGGGTTTTATATGCCCAAATGACAGATTGGAATTGCAGCCTCTTGAATGTTTCCAGAAAGTACGATTGCCATTTGAAAAATGAGCCAAATCAGCAGTGGCCTGGGAAAAAGCATTGTGGAGGTGGGTGAACGGGAGTGCTGACAGGACTGCAATTGAAAGGGAGTTCTGATTTGCTTTGGAAGCCACTGGCAAAGTCCTTCCCAGAGCTGTTGAATACATTCGAGGATGCCTGGAGCCTTGCTATAGCTGAGATGATTCTCAGGCCATTGTGTATGTGTGTATATATACATATATGTATTTATATAGAAGCTACCTCATATCACCCCGTGCCCATCCTGGTTTATTTGCCATAGTCACTTGCATATGGAGGGTGAAGACATCCTTGCTAAGCTTGTGCTGTGTTTTTTCAGATTTTCTATCTTGTTCTGCTTTCTTTGTCCCTTCCATTGCTTTCTGCAGGTATTTAAATCCATGGTTCAAAAGAGACTATAATGTAGCTAAGTGGGTAGAAGATGTGAATAAAAACACTGAAGGACCATACTTTAGGTATTTTATAAATTAATTTTATATCCTTTTCAAACTCTTCCAGCACATACGAATATTGTACTGTGACTGGCTCTCTATCTTGTATCTCCTCATACAAGTTCTTATAGATGGAAAAGGTCCTGTTTCTTTGCTGCCATTTGAAAGGGTTGCCGTTTAGTGCATGTCCCTGTCGCCATCGTAAGCTTTTTAGTAGCTTCCTCTTCATTTGATGCTATGTAACGTTCTATGGGCATGAAACATACCTTCACTAATAAAGAAGCACTATTAACCTCAGCAGTTTAATGTCTAGATCCAGCGGTTTCATAATGCACTTTTCCTACTTATCGCCTAAGAATGCATAATACCTATGGGAAGTTAAGAAAAAAACAAGAAAAGAAGTGAAATTTTATGTTCAGTAAAAACAAAGATTTGCCCTAATTGGAAAAACCAATGAGTATAGGTTTTTGTTCAGTATAACATTTGCTGCCAGAGAAGGACTGTGCCAAGAAGAGCACTTCATGGCTTTTCCACAAAACAATTTTTAATGCTAGTTAGAAATGTCTAACATTGCTAATAGAATAGGAAGCAGAGATGAAGCATGTTTTTGACACAGAGAAGAACATCCCTCCATGTTAGAAACTATCATATTCATTCAATACAATGCAAGTCTGTGTAACATTAGAGGTCAGAGAGAATTTCCAAGAACCTTTAATGGCTTTTTTTAAAATCACTCTTTATAATACTAGAGAGGTTTCATAGGGGTAAACGTCCACTTTATATCTGACTTTGTGGACGACTAATGTTGAACATCATTTAACAATGAGCTTTTATAGTATTGCTATGACTTGGGTCAGCGCTGAACAGATACCAAAATATGTGTGTGTTAACTCTCAGCACCCATATAAGGTGACTTTCTCTTCCAGTGTACCATTTAGTTTAGTCATTACAGTTTGAGAAAATGATTAGACTTACCTGCATTTTAATTTGATCCATAACATTTGCATATACCCCAAGGAAAGCATAACTCCTGCCTGCTCACAAAAATATGTCCTGCTTTATACCCAGCCTTCTGCTCCCGCCCTGTCCTCTGCTTCCCACACTTCCCCACACTGAACCTCATGCACATACTCTCACATTCAAACATCCCACCCTCACCTGTAGCTCCCAAGATGGCCAGCGTCAGGAAGACAGGTAAGAGGATTTTGAATGCTCCTTGGAATCGTGGCTCACCTGCATTTTACGGAGGCTTGTGGGCAGATTGTAATTTGTACTAGCCATGGAACCAAAACAGAACAACTTTGGTGCTATGTGGGTTGTGGCTTTTGTTCCTAAATGGACTTAGCGTGTTTGCAGCAATGATCTGTGAGATGGTAGCCCGGAAGAGTCGATTCACCTCCCCTGGGTGAGCTGAGTAGTTCACGTGGCTCCCGGAGAAGGGTTCATGTTTCTTGAAAGCAGCCCCCAGGTCTGCCCAGAAGCTGCATGACTGAAAGCAGTGTGGATGAGGAAATGCTTTGGCGCCCCTGGCTGCACGTGCAAAGCTGCGTCGGCAATTTTAGAGGGTTACTGTGTCTCCTTTTTGAGTATGAGATGTTGGTTCCTGTAGTAGATACTCCCATTAAGAATTATTTAAAATTGGTATTTTTGCATAGAGGCTCCCATGCATTGGATAGTTAATAATGCAGATGTCCTTTGGGGGAACGGTAAGGGTTATGCTGGTAAGACTTGAAAATCGACTCTGAATTTCTGCAGCAGTGATGAATAATTGAGATGACCTGGAGCTTTTAACACCGTGATTCTAACATGACAGCGAATTTCATCCACGCTCCATCCAGGCCAGGTCTCACCAGGAGGGCCTCAGTGCATCCTTACTTGGATTATGCTCTGACAACCCTCTGCTTAAGCTTAGATTGGCTTCATCTGCCACTAGGTCATTCAGGGGACCCCCCTCCCAAACCATCAGTGAAGGCAGAGGTCATCTTACCCACATGGTATTGGGTTGTGACATTTTATCTAAATGCATTGGGGACTTTTGTGACTGCAGTAAAGTAGTCCCAAGTATGGTATAGCACTTACAACATAGTATCCGTGTCACCATGAAGAGTGAGGCCAGCACCTGTAGGTCCTGAGTGAGCAGACACCCTCCACGGTGCCTTCACCCAGCTCCCATGTGACAGTGGTCAAGTTGTCCTCAGCATGTATTGGGGCCGCCAGGAAGGAGCAAGTGAGATTAGGGTGAGAGCATGCTGTCACCACCCCCAGAGCCTGGAACAAGTTCTGTCAGTGACACTGCTTTACACGGGCTTGGAAGATGTCCTTAACCCTGTTACCTAGAGGATCACTCTTCATCAGCGTTTTCTAATTTTCCATTATCTTACATTTCTATTTTCATGTGACTCTGAAAATAGATGAATAATTGTAGCTGTCACATAGCATCCAAGCGCCTGCTGTAGTTGTAATGTCTCGCATCATGAGACATAGGCGTCATTATTCCCTTGCTTGGACGAAGCTGAGGGCATAGAGAGTCGTGTTAGAGCAGAGTTAGTGTGTGTTAGAGCCAGAATTGCTGGTGGCTCTGTCTGACCTCCGTGGGTTTCTCTTTACTGTACTTCTGAGAAATAATAGAGTGGGTATTGACACTGGAGTCCAATCTGAGGCACTTAAGTCCTGGCTCTGGCTGTTATGAAAGTGAATGAGGAGTGACTGTGTCTTCTTCATGTGACTGGTTTGCTGTGGTCATCCTGAGAGGCAGAGCTGAACTAAAATTGCCTTATAACTGCAAAAAGAAAAGCCTAGAAAGCCTGAAACAGCTCAAGATGCACCACAACCCATTGGCACAAAAGCACAGCTTCACTGTGTAATTCTAATTACAGCTACTGCAGCTCTGATGATGATTTTTTTAATCGAGTATTGATAGTGGCTGGCATTTATGCAGAGATTCACTTCACTTTGTGAGTGAGTGGGCTGGGCTTCTGCCCAGCGTTAAGTGAAAGCCATATCGGAACTGAGAATCCTCCTCAACATTGATGGGAAGTAGTGAGCTTATTTTCCTTAAACTAATCTGCCCTGCCCTGTTCTCTGCTTTTATTTTCAGTCCTGCAGTAGCTGTCTCCATCCCCCCTCCAGGACCTGCCCCCTTCCCCCACCTTCTTCTCCCTCTTAGCACCAGAAGTGTCTGTTAATGAGTATGTAATGTAAGAGGCAGTAGACTGCGGTTTCTTTGGGGTTCTAGAAAATACCTCTGGTTTTTATTTTCAATCATTATTGGCTTTGCTTCAGGAAAGATGCGCAAGGGAAGACTATGCTTCTAGTGCTCCTCACTGAGATGGCTTTGTAAATGTACATGGCTGATCTGTGGCCAGTTGAAGCTGGCGTGGCTATGAAGCTGTGAGCTAAAAACTCCTGCTCTGAGCACACACGTTACAATGAATTGAAGAGAGGACTTGGCCAGGTGTGTTGGTACATCCCTATAATCCCAGCACTCAGGAGGCTGAGGCAGGAGGATTGCTGTGAGTTGGAGGCCAGCCTACACTATGAAGTGAGTTCAAGGCCAGTCAGAACTGCATAGTGAAACCTTGTCTCAAAAAGACAAAACAAAAAATAAAAATAAATTAAAGGAGGACTTGTTTTGCATGGTTCCTAAAGCAAATAAGATTTAGTTACGTGTTTTCATACCTAACTAGCTTTCCTGAACTTGGATTTCTTACCAGTAATGTTTAGGCTAAAAAGCTGGACCCTCGGTGGTAGCCTTCATTTTAGAAAGATGCATCCAGTACTTAAATGCATAAACTTGTCCACATAAAAGATCTTAGTCCTGTTAAAATGTGTTACTAAGCCAGGCCTGGTGGCACACGCCTGTAATCCCAGCACTCGGGAGGCTGAGACAGGAAGATCATTGTGAGTTCGAGACCAGCCTGGGCTACAAAGTGAGCTCAAGGCCAGTCTGAATGGCAAAGCATGATCCTGTCTCAAAAAGACAAGGGCCGGGAATTTAGCTCAGTGGCCTAAGCACCTGCCTGGCAAGCACAAGGTTGCGAGTTCTATCCCCAGTGCTGCAAAAAAAAAAGTGTTACTAAAGTAGATTCATTTCTGAAATAGAAAAATATTCAGTATGTGTTGTTTTGATAGAACTTTAGAGCATTTGAAGTATTTAATATTCATATAGAACTACCCTAGATTCCTAAAATTGATGAAGAGTGTTCACCTGGATCTCAGAGTTGGTAGGAAAAGTGATTTTCAAACTTCAGCTTAAATTCAGTGTCTGTAAAGTGAAAATGAGTTTGATAACGATGGCAAAAGCAGAGCCAAGGATATTAGCTAGGTGGGAACCAAAGGCGGGGCAGGCAGTAGATCTTGCCTTATCCAATGCCATTTCCCCTCCTCACCTCCTTCTCAGGGTGACTGAGTCATAGTACAGAACTGCACCCCGCTGGAATAAAGACATGTGCCAGAATGTGGCAGTGGAGTTCTTGATAGAAGTCTTGGCCACCTTGTACCAGGAATTAAGGGGTCAAGGGTGTATGGAACAGTATTTGGGAAGGGGATAGTTGTTGAAGTCATCATGACTCTGTTCCATTGATACATTCTGAATGAATGTTTTCACTCAGCTTTGTTTTTCCCACTCTTAAAGACACGTTAGCAGGCCTGGCCTCTTCTGGCACACCCAGTGTAGTTGCATACATTACCATTACAGATACAAGCATCAGGCAAGTTCCACATAACACACCACTGCTTCCCAGCAATGCTGATTGTACGACTGTGTCAGGCCATTTTTGTATGTTCTCATCAGACTTTGTTTGGCTGAAACTGCACTCCTTACTGCTTGCATGTTTACTAATTTATTATTACAATCCTTGTATTTGCCTTTGTTCTCTCACAACTAACACACTGGCCTCCAAAATGCATGAGTTTCGTGTAAACTAGTATGTGATTTAGCAACTAGTGAATATCACAGTGGTAATATATTTTAAGATCTTAATTAGAAGTATTGTACTTTGAAACATTTTATATTAAATGGTAAAAATAAGGCAGAATATTAATATGCTGTGCACTTAATTTACCAGTATGAACTCTTAAATAGTTTTATTTTTTTCTGTTAGTTTTTTTATTCTAGTTGAAAAGTATGATTCTGTATAGTAACATTTAAACAGTCTGTTGCATTCATGGATTTAGGAAGCTAAAATTCCAGCAGTACAGTTTTGGGAGTGAAAGAGTTATTTTCCTAGTGGTTAATGCTTTGCAGTAGGAGCTTATGAACATAGAAGTCAGAGGGTTTGTTGCAAACCCACTTTTCAGGTATTTGCAAAGGTTATTTGGCAACTGTGTGATACTTGTTTCCTATGTTCTCGGCGTCTCAGGACTTTATCTCCCGCCAAGTCTCCCTCTTCATCAACTGGGTCTATTGCTTCCAGCAGAAAATACCCTTACCCCATGCCCCCGCTTCCCGATGAAGAGAGGACAGTGAACCGACACAGCGCCAGGGTAGGTGGTGACACCCTTCATACGTTTATAGACTCAGTTGTTCCCATTTGATCCATGAGTAGCCACATTTCCTAAAATGTATTGATAAGAGAATCAGAAAAATTAAAATTGAAAATTAGAAGATTCTTGGGGCTTTGGGGAGCAGATTTATAATTGCAAATTAATTTAATCTACATTGGTATATCTTGTGATACTTCGTGTATATTATTATTATATACACTGCTTACATCTTTTATTATTCATTGTAATTAATATATTAAAACCTGGAATTGACAAAACAAACCATGTATTTTGCTTTATCAGTTTTTTAACTGAAAGGCCGGATACCAGGTAAATTAGCCTCATTTCCATGTTCAGTTCACTTGCACAGGCTTTACAGCCTGCTCAGAACACGTCAGTAGGATTTTAGAAATAGGAATCTGCGGCAGAAAACCCATCAGGGCTGGGGCTGTGTGGCTCAGTGGTAGAGCACTTGCATAACATGCACAAGGTCCTGAGTTCAATCCCTGGTACCAAAAAAAAAAAAATATGCCAAATCAATGTTTTGGAGATAGAAGTGGAAAAACACTGTTTTTTCCAGTGCTGGGAACTGAGCCCAGGGCTTTGCGCACACTCATTCTTTACCACTGAGCTATATCCCAGCATCAGAAAGCCAAACTTAAAAATAAAAAATGGAGGTACTGATCCTTTTTATAAGCTTATGATTCAATGGCAGTTTATTTACGTATTAAATCTCCAACTGATGTGGTGGCACTTGCCTATAATCCCAGCACTCCCAGAGGCAAGTTTGACCCCGCCTGGGTAACCTAGTAATTTAGTGAAACCCTATCTCAAAATTTAAAAAAGGACTGGGGGTGCAGCTTAGTGTAAAGGCTGTGGTTTTAATCCTCGGCACTGTAAAAGTGAAGAAAGAATATTGTCTCCTTTTAAGTTTTAATCGTGATAACACTGTTTCACAAGATTCCTGGAGCACATCTGTTATGTGAAACGTGAGGTATATTGGAGTTTAGAGAGGCAGATGCACCTCCGAGGCCTAAGTGAGAGATACAGTTCCTTTGGGTCCCCAGACTGCTGTGGTCAGTTACACTATGTTGATCTTCTTAGAAATAATGTTGAAGGAAAAAAAGCTTTAAAAACCTTGACAGAATAAATATATGAAGAAATGTTCAGCATCTCTGACCACTAGAAAAATGCAGATTGAAACTATTTTGAGACACCATTTTACCCCAGAAAGAATGGCTATCATCAAAAAATCTAATAATAAATGCTGGCAAGGATGTGAGGAGAAAGGAACCCTTCTGCATTGTTGGTGGGAATGTAAACAAGTACAACCACTATGGAAACCAGTGTGGAGATTCCTCAAAAACAACAACAACAACAATAAATTGAAATTCCGTTTGACCCAGATAACTCCCTTCTAGGTATCTTCCCAAAAGAGTTAAAATCATCATATTACAGGGATGCATGCATATCCATGTTTATAGCAGCACAGTTTATATTAGCTAAATCTTAGAAACAGCGTGTATGTCCATCAGCAGATGAGTGGATAAGGAAAATGTTGTATTTGGACAGAACGGGGCATTACTCTGCCCTAAAGATAAATGTAAGACATTTATAGGTAAATGGATGCAACTTGAGAATGTAATGTTAAGTGAAACGAGTCAGATACACAAGCTTAAATATCACGTGGCTTCTCTTACGTGAGAAACTCAGATATATATATAGTTTAATTCTCCAAATTACCTACTTTGTTGTTTCAAAAATATTTTAATATGTATGCAAATTTGTTTCACTTATACTATTCGTTTCTATTCAGTGAAAACAAAGTTTTGTGCTGTTTGTTTTTTCTTTATAACAGAATCTTTTTTGTCTATGTCTTGTACTCTGAGTAACTATTTGGAAGATAATGATATGCATTGTATTAAGTATTGTTCTTTATGCGTTTTGTTAGATGTTTTATTTTTTATAAAATATAAAAAATTAATTTAAAAAAACTTGACAGATCTGCTAGTGGGTCCTAGGTTCCTAAACTTTTTGGTCTTGTTAGATGTCTGAGCACCTCTTTGATTGTGATGGGGTCCAAGGTAATTGTGGATCACTCACATTTTTTCTCAGTCAACAGAAAGTAAGGAAACACATCATTACCTGTTCCTTAAAAGGAACTGTTGCTGGGCGTGGTGGCGCACACCTGTAGTCACAGCACTCTCGAAGCTGAGGCAGGAGGATCACTGTGAGTACAAGGCCAGCCTTGTGAGCCTAGTGAGTTCAAGACCAGCCTGAACTATGTAGTGAGACCCTGTCTCAAAAACTCCTCAAAAAGGAAAAATAAGGAATCATTAAAGTGGTTAGAACATTCAAACATCATTAAAAGATAATTAGATCGCTATAATTAGAAAATCTTTTAAAAAGGATTGGCATTTTGTTAAACTTACCTCTGTATGTTAATATGAGAAATGGTAAATGGTAGAAAACAAAATAAGTCAGGTTCCCAGCATGTATCTTCTTGGTCCTAAAAGAGACATGCTGATAGACATCTCCTTCTCAGGATGTGATGTGTGATGATGAAATTTAAGTCTGCTGCCATTTTTCCCCACCTCAGAGAATCAGCTAAGTATAGGACCCCACTTTTTTCCTGCTGAATTGTCTAGATCACTGTTTTGCTTCATCAAGTTGGGGACATTTCCTCAACTGCTGTCCTGCTGGGGTGTGGGTTGCTGGAGATGCTACCACCTGAGACCCCGTGGAGGTGACAGTTCCCTAGAAGAAACAGCTGGTCCTTGCCCCCTCCCACTGCCAGGAGAGTCACACGGAAGGTCTGGGCTGTCCTCGCCACCATGAAAGAGCTGCAGAAGCATGCGGCAAAGTCCTGCAGGATAGGTGGCCCTGGACTCTGGGCTGCCTTTCCGGGCTGTGAAGAAGCAGATCTGCTCATCAGTAGCCCCTCTGCTTCTGTCTGTTCCTCACAGAAATACTCAGGTCTCCTTGGTGCCATTCATTTATTCCTTTTTTCTGGCCAGCTGTCATTTATTATTAAATATTCATAAGCATATGCAAAGAAACTTCAGCTCTCTGAGGCAGTCTTGTTTCTTCACCACTCCAGATCATTATCTGAGCATCAGACCAAATCTTCTTTCCCTTTGATGCCCTGCAGCCCCCACTTAACTCCTCTCCGCCAACAGGCAGCCGTAGGTCAGAGAACCCTCCCAGCTGAGTGATCTCGGGTTTTCTAAAGGACAAGGGATGGGTGTCTTTTTAATAAACACAGAGCAAACCAGCCTAAGGTAGAGAGCGGCCATCAGTGTAGTGTGGTATACAGCTACAGCCGAGAACCTCTGCGCTAGCTAAGTGTATCAGAATCTGGGGGAAGAAGGCCTTTGTGGTTTAAGAAATATTTTTATTTCACTTTGAGATGAGGGCTCACTGTGTTGCCAGGCAGGCCTGGAACTTGTGATGGTCTCACCTCTACCTCCCACGTAGCTGAGATTAACAGGCCTGTGCCAGCACACCAGGCTCCAAAATAACTTTTAAGATTTTTCTTGTTTCGTGTGAATATTTACTTGATTCGAAATGTTGAAGAATGTTAAATGAGGGTGTGAGGTTGTTTTTGTTGCAAAGGGTGGAAATCGTTAAAAAGATTGAGATGCAGGTTTTAAAGGAAGAGTTCACCAGTAGACTTTGCAAGAGCGTGCAGCCGCAGTCACGCGTTAGTGAGCGGAGCTGGTGAATCTCTCCCTCGCGTCGCTCAGAGTTCTTGTTTGCTTTTCTGCTTTCACAATGTGCAATTCTGCTTTTCTCTTTTACGCAGCTCTGGGAGACATCCATTTAACATCCACTGTTTACATGGGACACATCGAAAACTGTTTACTTCAACTTTTATAGAAACCCAGCCTCATGGAATCACTGCACATCTTTCTGCTCTTCGGACAGTGCGAAGACCCTCAGAGAGGCCACAGGGAGGAGGAAGCCAGTGCTCACATCTGGATATCATTTTCTTTTTGTCATTGGCTTAGGATTTAATTGAACCATGAAACGAACTACTGCAGTGTTACGCTCTAACATGGAACTGGTACTGGTAGGTTAATGGATAATTCACATGACAGATATATATATACATATATAGAAATATCAATAAAACTAACTCACATGACCCAAATGTAGCAAGTTTCCTAAGGGACAGTAGTGGATTCAGAACCTGACCTTCTGAAGCACGTCCTCGTAAACAGTAATGCTATATGCATGAAGCCTCTATTCATTGTTTTCCATAATTAAGGAAACAACATCCCATAATAGAAACTAGCATGCAGGGCTAAAAGCATATAGGATTTTTCTGCAGAACCTTAAAACCTGAGAGGCCAATATCCCATATGCTAACTTTAAACATGTATTTTTATTTTTTGTTTTGTTATTACTTTTCATATTTATATCAGCATACAAGGACAATTGTACATATGTAAACATTTTTAAAATTCAAAAAAGCAGCTGTTACACACAAGTGTATTTTGCCAAATGCCTGAAAACAGTCAGTCACGATCACGTCCTTGTCCTGTGTCCTGTGGTCCTCAGCGCGCACAAGCAGATGATGTGAATACGGTGGTCAGTGCTGTAGCTTGTCTCTGTGTAGCGGGTATCTGTCCTGAACTGTGTGTCGCAGGAGGCGGTCTTAGGGAGTGACCGAGTGAGAGAATGAAATGCCCAGTAAGACCCTGGCTCGCTGAAGCTGAAGGCCAGTAGCACAGCTGCCTTGAACACTGTGTGGCCAGCTGGCTGCTCCCTGGGGGTCAGCCAGCCTGCTCACACCTCTTCTGGGAGCGCTCGGTGTCTGCCTCAGTGGCTGTCTCTTTCGGTAGCAGAGCACATCTGCTAGTCCCTCCTGAAGGCTGGAGAGCCCCCGGTGTGTGTGCTGCTGAGATTAGGCAGATGCACCAAAGACCCTTGACACCCAGTAGCTGCCGTCTTGCCAATTCTCCGGCCCTTTCTAGCCTGACACCTGACACCTTGACAAAACGTTGCGGCAGCCCTTATCTAGGGAAAGAATGGCTCCTTGCAGCAGAAACAGACTTTATGCTTGTCCTTAAGGATATTATCACCGCTGGGACTGAGGCCCAGCGAGTCCTGCACTGGCTTTGAAGCAAGGTGACCGTCAGCTCCACTGTGAGAGCTTAGAAGCCGCTACAGGGCACAAAGGGTTAAATAAAATTTAAAGCCATAACAAGGCAGCAGCCGCGAAGTCACACAAACAGCTGACAGGGGCAAGAATCTGATGTTTGGAGCCCTATAATTTGTAATCCTTA
>RJWT010036983.1:0-13141 GCA_004365215.1 Cuniculus paca | reverse complement strand
TCTTACTTTCTTCTCAGATCCTGTAGGTAAACAAAATTAGTGTTAAATAAATGAAGCTATGTGTTGCAGTTTGGATGTGATTTGTCCCTGCCAAAACTCTTGTTGAGCTTTAATTCCACAGTGTGACAGTACTGAGGTGGTAGAGCCTTTAAGAAGTGTTGGGAGTCAGGAGATCCTCGCTTTCATTAGAGGATTAGTGTTCGTCTCCAGAGACTAGGTGTCTTAGTCACTTTCTCTTTGCCAACACACACTACGTGACACCCACAACTTAAAGGAAGAGTGGTTTATTTGGGCTCACAGTTACAGTCCATGGTCAGCTGGCTCTAGAGCAGAAACAGCACAGCAGAGGGGCATAGCAGAAGAAAGCTACTCGTGTGTGGTAGCCAGGAAGCACAGAGCAGAGAAGGAAGGAGTCAGGAGGGAGATAAATCTACACCTAGTGACCTGCCTCTTCTGGCCAGGCACACTCAGCTCCTGAACTCACCGGCGAGTGCAGCACCCCTACAACCCAACCTTCTACAAGACGCAAATGGGAGCACAAGACGCCTTTGCAGAACATTCTTGATTCTAAACCGTGACACTACATTAGTTTTCTCCAGACTGGATAAGATCTCAGAAGCCTGGATTAGTTACCACAAGAGCCAGTTGTTACATTGCAAGTTTAGCTTCCCCTACAGGCTCCCTTGCTTCACCTCAGGCCATCGGACACAACTCTGTCTCTCCCACCACGTGATGCCATCTGCCATGCTGTGATGCAGCCAGGGGTCCCTCATCAGGATGACATCCAATTCTATTCAGATTTCCAAAATTGTAAGCCAAGTAAGCCTCTTCTGTATAAAAGCACCTAGCCTAAAGTATTCTATAACAGTATCACAAAATGGACTAAGTCATCATGTCCCTCTGCCTAGGTTTCTCACCATTCCAGCTCAAAGCCACCTTCTGAGCACCATCTGGAGGATGCGCTCTGCTCCCCTCAGCTTGACCACATGAATCTCAGGCACCTCTGCACCCTCCCCACCAGACCATATGTCCTCTGCCTGCTTTTGCACTTTTCCTCCATTCTCTGCCTCTTGCTATTTTACACAGACTGCAAGTATCATTCTCCTGTGAGAATTCCCCAAATCCTCCAGCAAGAATCATCTCCCCCTCTTCAACCTTTCTTCTCATCAGTTTTTTGGTTCCTAGAGTCCATCTCCTACTATAATTATCTATGGGATTCCCTAATCCCTCCCCTAGACTGTCAGTGACATGCGGGCAGAAATCAGGCACTCTGAATACTTAGCACATCCAGGGCTCAATGAACAATAACTGCAAATCTACATGATCCATCTATGAGTGAACACCTTCATATGGCATCATTTCACGATGCATAAAGAAAAAAATGCAAAGTAGTTCAGTTTATCACAGAAATAATAAAATGCATGCGTTTCGGTGTAAAAGTGGGAAACTAAGGTGACCATGTTTTTGTTTTTATTTTTTTTTAATGTGAACAAAGGTGAAAATGTTTTTTTCTGGGATGCCAAGCAATTTCTACCACAGAACTCCTTGGAACGTCCAATATAAATACACTAAATAATAAAAAGCAGACAAAACTTAGTGAAAGTCTTAGTGTTTTCCCTTTCAGGCACAAATTTTTTCAAGAAGACAGGATGGTATGACGCATGTCTGCAAAGTCCTGCAAACCTTTCCTGAATGAATTTCTGAGCCTCCATAATAACTCTCTACTCAGCACAGGCCTGGCTCAAATGTGCCTGTCAAATGTGCCACTGGGGCCCCTTGCTCCAAGACATCTTCACCTTTGCCTAGAATCATGACATTTTGTGATTAAGACATGGAAGATGCTGCATGTGTCGAGGTTTACTTATAGAATGATCATTCGCTGAGCTAACAGCCAAGCAGACCTTGAGAATTATACAAGGGGCCAGTGAGTGTTGAAGGCTCTTGGAAGGTTTCAAAAGAGTTCACCAAGGACTTCCTTCTCAAGGAATTATCCTGGAGGCCCCTTGGCAAACAGTTTACCATTCCCCAGTTTTCCCCTGCTGTATTAGAGCACAGTGGTTCCTTATCTAGGGAGCCCTGCTTCTCACTTTCCTCTCGGTAAAGTCCCACTGGGTCTTCAAAGCCTAACACAGACTCTTCCACTGCTGAAGAGGCTCCCCAGATGACTCTGTACCCCACAGCACCAGGGCTCACCCATGCACAGGTGTGTGTTGCTGAAGCATCCTTTCAGGAGCTAGGTTTTGTGTTTCGTAGAGATAAGGAAACACATCTCCATCACAGCAGCCTCCCCAGCACCTGGCAGTCTCACCTGGGGCAGGTGGGTGCAACACCCACAAATTCTTGATAAAAAAAAAAGAGAATGGACAGGACAAGATAAGAGAGAGTCAAAGGAAGAGGAGGAGAAGGAGGGACACAGGGACAGAGAATGAAAAGTGCCTATCTCATAGTGCAAGTTCAAAAAACACTTCTGGAATAAAAGAAATAAGAAATTAGTCATTTGTGACAGAATCTCCTTGTTCCTCACTTATTTCTCCTTTGTCTATGTCTCTGAGCTTTTTGTGTTAATTTTTAAATCTTTCAACTTTATTGAGGCAACCAAACTTTTTTCATAAAATTCAGTTATTTAAAAAAAATAGTACATTTGCTTTACATTTTTATTCTGAATATATTTGTGAGTATTTTCTCTGGGAGAAAACTACATAAACCATGAAAGTATTTTAGAGTTCCTTAACCCCATCCTCAATTACCTACAAACAGGTCAAACCCAACATCCACTCTTGAAGCTATCAAAGAATAGAAAATTAAATCTTGAATGCAGGAGAAAATGTACACAGTAGAATATGTTCAGACAGGCAGCTGAGGAGAAAGTGGGAGCTCAGGCAAATGGGCACAGACCTACAAAAATCAGGCTTCTTGACTAGATCCCAGGTGTGGAATCCAGGGAAACAGAGGACAGGATTGTTTGTATAGGGTCCTAGGGGCAGGGACAGTTCAACATGAGCTCTGGTGCCCCAAACAGTGCACAGCCACAGGGGTGGAAGGGAACCCAGCCTACCAGCGCTGACCACAGTCACTTGGGAAAGCGGCAGGCTTTAGTGTTCGCTGACCCCTACTGAGCCTCACACTCTGACAAGTCTGGGGCAGATTCCCCTTTCACAGCAACCAACTGGGATTTCTCCTGCTGGACAAAAGAACTGGGGGCCCAAAGCCCTTGCTTCCCTGTCCTCTCTTTGAGGGATCCCCTGCAGCAAGTGACCCATCCTCTCTTCCAACTCCTTAGGTCTTTTCTTTGGGTGTACCTGTCATTACACCTGATAATTTCCTCTGCAATCGCTGCTCGTTTTATTTTCAAGCTCTCTCATTCTACTGTGAAGCTGTTACGATGGAGACCCTATCTGTTTTCTCCACCCTGCTTTGCACACAGTAGGTATCTTTACTGAAAGAAGGAATGTGCATCCACCTCAGTTGGTATCTGGCTCAGATCCCTGTGCAGAGGTGGACAGAGAAGTCCCAGAGAGGCAAAGGTAACACCAGGGTCCAGGAGGTGCCCCTGTCATGCTACAAATGGGACTCCAAGGCAGCAAATCCATCCCTTGGGCTATGCAAGTAATTTCAGCTACGGCTCAAAATATAGTTTTCCAAACACAAATCAGAATTGCCATGGACGCTGACTCCATAGTTTCACACACAGATCATTTGACGAGAATTTCACAAATGCCAAGGAAACAGTCGACATGAGCGGTCAGTTCCTGGGGAGGGGCTTCAGAGATGAGCCCCCAGTCATGTGATGGTGTGAAGCATTATCAGAAGGGCAGTTCCTCTGAGCAGAGGGTTACCCTAGTAGCCCAGGAAACCTAGGCCACTGACAGTCTCCACCCACACACAGGGAAGGTATGAAAACAATACACCGACAACCACAAATACAAAAATTAAGGAACCCTTTCTTCCCAACAATTTGGTCTGCAGCTCTATCATCTGGGGATAAATCAATCTGTGGCAGCTGTAGACAGCCATTTCCCTGTGAGTCCTGCTCGGCTTAACCAGAGAAGCGTGTTAAAAGGTAAAGGACCTTCATCACATTAAGAACACGAATTTTTCTAACCATAAATTTATTTCACTGGATTCTTGAGCTATAAAGTCACACTACTCTTCCTTGTAAATCAGAGGAAGTGTACTCACTTCCTAAAGTGTGTGAATTTGCTATTTTTCCTGTAGTTAGGGAAAAATGCAAGTCACTAGAGTTACAAACCCCAGCTAGGGCACCCGATAGAGTTTGCATTTAAAATCTACCTTGACTGTGTGCTTTATAAAGAATGATTCTATGCGGAAGTAAAAGGGCAAAAATAAATTATTATCTAAACACAGGATGATGAGACCCAATGTCTACAGTTGGGTTTTTTCCCTCAGTATGGCTTTGGTCTTTCTGCACGAATAAAAGATGCCATGAATTTACAGCACCTGGTAAGAGAGGAGTGGAGACCCAGGGAAATGAATTAAAGGTGCTGGAAGAATCTGTTTAATTGCGGGTATATGGAAAGAACTCAGTCTAGAACTCCGAGTCAGGGCACCAGAGTACCGAACACAACATCCCCACAGAAACTTTATGTGGTAGAGATTAGGAAATCAATGGAATTGATGACAGTAACTATTTCCTAAATCTTTAAGGGTAACTCAAAAAAAAAAAAGAAAGAAAGAAAGAAAGATCTTTTTACTCATGTTTTTCTTCAAAGTAAAAGATTTTCACATATCATATTTTCTTATTTTTAAATTTCTGCATACATTCTAAATTCTGTTTCTGGTACATACTGGTTTCAATCTTGGGAAATGTACTTTTCACTAAAATAAGCTCTCTACTTAGGAGATTATTACATATTGCATAAACAAGCATGTTATTTCATGGTTTTTTTTTTCAGTATAGGTGGTATTTTATAGGAATTATTTCCATGCTTTTCGGAAAGCGTAGATTTCCATAATTTAAATATAGTATTCATGAAAAACATAAAAGCAAAAGTGCTTGTGTGGTCAAAATAGGCCTTTAGCAAGATTTGGCACATGGTACATGCTCAATAATTACTTGAAGAATTAATTTCAAGTGAATTAAGTCTCAGACTTTTTTTAAAGATATAATTTTATCCCCACAAATGGAACACACTCCTATTTCCAACCTTACAGAACAAAAGCAAAAACAACAACAAAAGCCCAAAACTCTTCCTTAGTTTTAATCAGGACATACCAAAACAAAACAGAAAATTACAGTGCCATTTTGTGGAAGCTGAAACACTGGCGAGGGGACATTTCCTGTTACAGCAAGTCTCTTCCTTCCTATCACCCTCAACTCTGTTTTCAGTAGCCCAATAATTCTACAGGTGAGCAAAACGGACCCTCGTATCTAATCGTCCTCATGACCCTGGCCTTCATATTTAAAATGTCATTCGGAGATACTTTCAGGTTGGCAGCTGCTGATAGAAAAGAGCAATAAATAATACTACTTCCATTTGCACCAAGCTCTGCCTGCAGAAGCCACTGGAAAGGCATTTCAGCAGAACACCTTGGGACCCACTATTGGAATGCCACCCCATTTGATGCCAGGCACCCTGCACATCAGCTTTTAGGAGGGAAGTGAGGAGCAGCTTGCCCAATTGGAGTTTCAGGGGGATTTAGGAAGACAGAATGTAATTACCTGAACTGGAAGACAGCCAAGACACTAGGGCTGTTTAAAAAAAAAAAAAGTCAAGGAAAAAAATAACCTTAATTCTCTTAGCTGATAACAAAAGCCAAATGTGGGAATTTTTTTTCTGCTTATGATTTGGCAGTGTAGGGTATTTAAATCACCACCAAACAATAAATAAAAATAAAACTTCCAAATGTACAGCAGGCCCCCTCTGAGGCACATGCCACCGCTCCCTGCAGATGCTTTTGTCCATGCGGTAGGTGGGGAGGATGGTGGCGGGATGCAGGGCTCATTTGCTTTCACATTCTGGCTCTGTGCACACTGGGCAGCAGATTCTACCCACGCACTGACCAGGTCACACTCTCCAAAATACAGACACCTTATCAGAGGCCACTGTTTGCAGAGCTACATTTTTCCATTCTAAATCTGGGCTTAACGTAGATGAAATGAAGTAAATAAAATAATATCCCAAGAAATGTGAAATTCTATGGAGTTCTTTAGCTAAGAAGAGTTTCCCACCCACCCACCCCATTTTTTTTTCAAGAGGCAAAGAAAGAAGAGAGAACAATTAGCCTCCAAAGGTCTGGAGGTTGTCTTCATGCTTAAAATATTAATCAGTTGGCTACAGAACCTGCTCAAGAAGATGTGGCGCTGATAACGTCAGCAAGTGTGCAAGGATGGTCTCCTCAGGAAGATTTGCCATGCTCCTAACTTCATAAAAAGCAAAGGTGTTGTCTGGGCACTTTCAGAGATTTGCATAGCCATTTGCTTCCCTCTCTGCCAGAACAGCCAACTGCTAATGATCTGCTCCTTTGCTAATAGCAGGAAGTTGTCAACACCAAAATTCCAGTTCTGCAACGGTCTGTGTTTTTCCCTGGAAAGGGAAACCACACAGTCCAATATGATACCTCAAACTTTTGGTGCTAAATGAATGTACGACCCGGTGAGCCAGAGTTATCGTTATAAAGCTTAATACACAACAGAAGTCCAGTCGGCTAATTCATTTTTAAACTAGGAAGTCCATGTCTTTTATACTCTGAAAACAGAAGACAGCAATAATATTAAAGTGGAAAATTTACCTTTGTGTATGATTGTCTGTTTCCCGAATGCTGAAAACCTCTATCATTGTCGAAACAGGTTTTTACTTTTTTCCAGCAATCTAAGATACCTGCGCATAATTGTTAAAGCAAAAGAAGAAATGGTGTTCATGAATTCTAAGTGTGACATGAAGGAGGGGGAGGAGAAGGGACAAAAGCAGGAAAGCTGGGAGCTGTTGAAGGCATTCCTGTGAGCACCTTGGCGTGTTGCCAATGCCGGGACTGCTCATAATAGCTAGATTAACACACACACTCCAGCCCTTATTGTTCAGTTTTGCACAACTATAAATATTTCTATGATCCTTGATTGAATTAGTTTAAAATTTTAAGATAAAATGTCTCTACTCATTGGTTTATATTTCTACAAATCCTTGCTTAGTAAAACAGGGAAAGCAGGCTTCCCTCAGCTGGAATCGCAGTGAATGCTTAGTTAGGGGTGCTAAGTTTTGGTGAGATTTGGTGACCTCGCACTGTCATTCACTAGGTCCAGTAGAGTTTGGTGGGAAGAGCCTGGTGGTCTCCCCACTGATATAGACAGAGTAGGGGCCTGAGAGAATCCTCTGAATGTTTTTCTAATCTGTCCTAAAAGCTGTTTCTTCCTGACCTTTGCCCTCTCGTTCAGACCTGAATCTTTAAGAAACCATAAACTCACACCCAGAAGCCATACCCATTTGGTTTCCAGTTGAAATCCACGGGACCAAACCATCATAACCACTGGTAGTGTGGTCTTTATTTAACTGCTTACTCCCCTATTTTGTGCTGTTGGTATTTGGGGGTGCACTTCCTTTTCTAGACTTATGTGCCCCATATGCAGGCAACACCACTGGTACAACCTGCTCTGCACTTGCATTCAATGAGCAGTAAATGAATCTAAGAGACACCCCAACCCACACCAACTCCCATAAAATCAGGATGGGAAGCACAGGGGAGAGAGGGATTCTTATTAATAATTCATTCCAAGCAACCCCCTGGAGCAGTCTCACTATGATATGCTATGCAGAATGCTTCAACACACTAATTAATATTTTCAAAGTGTTCCATGGGCCCCTTTTAAAAGCATTTTTGCCATCCATTGAATGTTCTGCATTATAAGTAAAAGATCAATCCTGTCCCCCAATCCTATTGATGAGCTGTCTAACCAAAGTAGGATATTCAGAGTCAACAGCAGTTTTTTTTTCCCTCCCTTTAATATCATTTCCCAAGTCATGGGCTGGAAACTGCACCTCCTCTGAGCCCAGCTCTTCCTCCCCATGGTGACTGATACAGCTGGGAAGCCAGCAATGTGAACTGCCCCAAGCACAGTCTCTGCCTTTCTCCACTCTTCCTGATGCCCAAAACACAGACCCAGAGCACAGGGACCTCACTGTCCAAAAACAATAACAGGATGACCACTCAGAAAAGGACCTCAGCTGGCAGCTTCTCCGGACCTTATTGCCACCCTGCTGTTGAGCGCTGACAAGCAGAGGAACCTAAGCAGGAGACCCAGCACACCCACTACCCCAGGGCTGTCCACTGCCCAGGGCCTCCTCCCCAGCTCAGAACATGAAAGGTTTTGACTGTGCTGTCCCAGAGCCCTTGCTGTTCAACACAGTGTCAGGACACGAAAGATAGGACCCTCTGACTGTGACCTTTCAGAGCATAAGCAACCAGGGTCCTTCCAGGGGGCCGCATGGAGGCCACAGCTCCCTCCTCAGTGATGCTGCCACAAGACCTGCAGAGGTGCTTCAGAGGCTGTCCCCTTAGAGTGCAGTGGACAATGATTCCCAATGTGCCAACCTCAATGATTCTTCCTAAACGTTACCTGGAGACTATTTCTCAATTCCAATCAATTGTGCCTATTGATCTTGGCAATTACAAGAACAGGAAAGGAATAACTTTTGCCCTTTACTCTTCTGCACTCAAAAAAAAGTGATTTACAGACTCAAATGAGTCAACTTGGAAATAACCACTTTCTAGAGTAAAGAGCTCCCTTCGGGAAACTCCACAGACTGGGCTCTAGGCAGGATCAGGGCCCGGACTCTCCTTCCAGGCTGTCACACTGTTCCTCTGATAGGTGACAGGCAATGCCCACAGGGAGCACAGGGTGAACAGGGGGATTTATGTGTACTGAGATGACAATCACAAAATATACAATTGACCATTTTAAAGTGTACCATTTAGTGGCACTGACGAAATTCTCAGTGTCATAAAACAATCACTTTTATCTATTTCCAAACATTTTCACCCTTCTAATAAACCCCCATACCACTAACCAATTACCTTCCCTTCTCCCTTTCATGGACCCTGGCAACTATATAATCTACTCTGCATCCTTCGGAGTTGCCCATTCTGCGTATTTCCTATAAATGGAATCACATAAATCATGGCCTCCTGCATCTGGCTCCTTTCACGTTGCATACCGGTTTTGAGGTTCATCCATGTGGTGGCATGTGTCATTGCTTCCTTTGCTTTTTTGTGTCATTACTTCCTTCATTTTTTATAGCTAAATATTATTTCACTGTGTGAACACAGGGCTTTTTATTTCTCCATTCATCTCAGTGAATATTTGGATTGTTTTCACCTTTTGGCTCTTGTGAATAGTGCTGGTATGGACATTTGTGTACAAACATTTGTTCTAGTCCTGCCTTCAATTCTTGGGTGCACGTACTTGGGAGTGGAGATCCTGGGCCACATGGCAATTCTAACTTTGGAGGAGTTGGTAGAGATTTCAACGTGGCTCTATTCAGGAAAAAAGTACCACTGTGGATTGTGTGGCTTCTATGCCATGGGCAGAGGTGAGGGGGAGGAGGCTTTATGTCCATTTCAAGGTTTACAGGTAGAATGACTCCTCTTCACAAGCATGTCATTCCCAAACACATAATCTCATGTGAATTTGTGTTAATAAAGCTGGGTAGAAGAGCAAAGAAATTCAGGCAATTGCCCAGATTTAAAACCTATGTAATCAACAGCATGAACTACAAACTCCTCTCCCTGGCCCATAAGGCCCTTTACTGTGGTCACATATAGCACTGAGCTTCTTCCTTCCAGACTATGCCAAGATCCCTGCAGACTCACCAAACTTAACCACTTACAGATTCCTAATCCCCTGTTTTCTGATCTGAGGATGTCACATACATCGTTCCCTGTTCAAAAAAATGCTTTTCCCCCCTCGTTTTCTTCCCCAAACTCACACCTTGAAAACCCCTACCCATACTTCAAACCTGGCTCAGACACTCCCTCCCAAGGTCTCCAGGTTGGGCTAATGTCCCCCTCCTCTACGACCCAGAACCTTTCCTCCCATACCCATCATGACTCTGGTACTTGGAGGAAGAGAAGTGGTAGAGGATGTAAAAGAATTAAGATATGTTACGTACAAATACCAACCCAAAATGAATGTAATTATGTACTGCAAACATGTACCAAGAAAAAGATTTTAAAGAATAACCTGGCAAGCACAATGGGGAAGAAAAGAGTAAGCATCATGAAATCATACAGGCCAAGATTGTCACCCTGCATTGTCATTTAGTCTTCACAGCGGAAAACGATGTAATAATGATATAGACATGTATTATTGTGAATACTTAAGGAAATAAGAAAGTAAAGAATGCAAAGCACTTTCTATGATTCCACAATAAACAGGGCCACCTTCAATGCAGCACTCATTGCATGGAATTTGATTGACCTAGTTTACCAGTTCTTTCCTAGTTGATCTTGAGCACCCAAAACTAAGAGCTGTGCCTTTTCCCTTTTAGATAAAACATATATAGCTCATGAAAGGTGCTCAAAGAAATGTATCTGTGCAACAAGTTAAAGAGTTATTTTAAGAATTGTGAATGTGATACAGACATCTCAAAGGCTGCCATTGCAGGGATGCCTTCACGTTGGCTTCTGCAGTTCCAAAACTCGATTCCTTCCTACAGAAATGATGGAGTGTGCTTCCACATGGATGTCAGTTCCCTACAGGACACTGGTGCCTCTGACATCCCCGTGTATACATCTCAGGACAAAGTAAGAAAGACGCAGGACAACCTCACAGTACACATCACGGGGTTGCTTACATCCTTCAAGTCAGGTCGTTGCACTGTCCTTGGTCATACCTGCCCCACATGACGGTGGTTCACTATACATAAAGCTGACATCCATCACACATAAAGGAAGGATTGCTATTCATGTGAGTCAAAGGGGCGTGTGTTGTTTTACAAAAGCATGAATGCATCAGCTCAAGGAAGAAGAAGCAGCTCAGCAAAGATGGTGGCTAGGCAGAAAGAACCCACATACAGTGAGAGGAAACCAGGCTGCCACTTGCAGCATCAGGTGAAACGTCCCCCTGCTTGGTCGCATGCCTAGCCACATGTGCTGCTCCTCTGTGTGGAGTATTTTCCCTTATTTCTGCCATTCATCCTAGCATTGCCTTCTTACAATATCTACCTAAGATACAACTTTATCCATTAAACTCCCAACCTGCCCCAACCACTGTCATTTGCCCCATGGACTTTTTACCAATAATGTGGCAAATTGCCCCAGACTACCTCAAATCACAGGGCCACTCAGTTGTTCTGCCTTCACAAGAGCAGTTACCCTCCTTACATGCAGAAGCCATGCTGGATGCACTTGGTACTTATACAGTACATGGGTCGCTTACATAGTAAACAGAAGAAATTTCTCTCAGTAGATTGTTTAGGGGAAAATGGGAATCCAAACCAACTAACAGCAGAGCTCACAAAGAACCTCAGTTATGATGCATTTCAACTTTGGTTGCAACAGTAACTGTGTACTTACAGTCCTTAGCAGGGCAGAGGCACAGGTGGCAAAGTTCGGGCCTCAGAACTCCCTACCCAGTGTTTGCAAAGATTAGGTTCTGAGAAGGTCTGTACTCAAGAAATCAGTTCAAATGCATTCAACTTGTACTACCAAATAATTTGAATTATAAAGCACTCCCCCAACTTGAGTGCCAAAGCCTTTTAATGGCCTGGAAATGCAATTAGGACAATACTAGTTGGACGTTATGTATAATAACATAGGACAAAGCAAGCCAACCAAGGAGTAAAATTATGCGCTTTGACAAGATTGCTTTTAGGTTGAATATCAATTCTTAGTTGGTCAAGTGAACTTGATTATAAAACTAATAGGAAAACTCCAGAGAGATGATCGTATGATATTCTTGAAGGTTAAAACATTTCCATTTTATCAGAAGGGAGGCTAAGGGAGTCCAAACTAGGACCATAATCATTAACCACAGCTTTTGTCAATTAAATTGCTGCTTTTCAGATAAGAAACCTAAAGTTCAAGGAATGGGGTTGCACATGGTGTTCCAAGCAGCAGGACCCAGAGCTGGGCTCAGAGCTCCACATTTCTAACCTGTGTTCTTCTTACTGCAGTCACCCAGCTGGGAACATGGGCTGGCAATCTCAGGATGTGGCTAAGAGCCCAGGGGTGCAGGAAGCAGGATATGGGAGCTTCCAGACCATTCAGGGAGACTTGCTATCCAGGTATGGCCTCCTCCTCACTCCTCTGCCCTTTTCCCAGCCTCACCCAGAGATACCAGCTTATGAAAAACAAGATGACATCTATACTTCAGCCCAGACAAGTAAGACAGATATTCACAAAGGATGATCAATGAGTGATGACAGAAGGATCAATGTCACCTTTCAGAGCAGGGTGCCACTAACATTCAGTGCAGGGAGCCAGGCCATCAGGTCCCACCTCAGCCAGCTAGCAGACCCTGGGATTTTCACCACGAACCTGGATCTCACAAATCCTCTGTCCAGTAGAACCCTCCCTCTGTAGGCCCACCAGCAGCCACAAGCAAGACTTTACTCGGGTTAAAATCATTCTAGTGCTAGGAAGTCCTCACTGGACTTAAGAACGCCAAGTGAATCAGGGCTCTCCCTAAACACAATCACATGGCAGTGGTTCCAAAAGCTTTTCTGCCACAGCACTCACTCATGCAGCAAGAACCAGGTAAGTTTGTTTACACTGGGACTCAGTTTCCACTAATACACTCTAAGGGATCCCTAAAAGACAGCTGCTCTGCCTCAACCGAGGGCCAGGATACAGGGATTCGACCTCAAGCTTATTAGTGAGGCAAAGCTGTAAAACTTGAGTAATACCAGAGATGAAGGGGGCAACAGGACACACTGACTGACAGCACCCACCATGAGCAAAGCACATCCCAGCATTGGTCTCCACACTGACCAGCCCAACTGTGTCTTGAAGGGACATTTTCATATCATAAACCAGTGAGCTCATTCAGGGAAAGCAACTGACTCAAGGTCATACAACAAACAAGTGGTAAAGCCAGATGGGAACCCGGATTCATGGAACTCTAAAGCCACACCATTCCCTGCTGTCTTAGCTGTTGCCAGTGTTTTTAAAGCATCAGATTTCATGGTTT
>RJWT010036982.1:0-13144 GCA_004365215.1 Cuniculus paca | reverse complement strand
CTGTGCCTCTTGAATTGGGGTTGTTCTTCAGTTCAACGGCAATAGCAAATAGGAGAAGGGTGTGACTATAGACTTTTCTATCATTTGCTTACATAAACACACACAAAATATAATGGATCAGAGGCTCTCTGATCACAGAACACCATTAAAGATACTGGGTCATCTTTACATGAGCTCAGTATCTAGCTTGTGTATGAAACTGCTCTTTTCACAGAAGAGCCCACTCCTTATAGATAGGGATGGTCCCTATGTCCCCAGAACTTGAGGTACCCTTCAGAAGTTGAAAATTTCACACTTCTCTGTCAAGAGACAGACACTTTTTCAGTGTTCCTGCTAGAGATCAAATTCCTTGTCAACTGTCATGGTTATATTTTCACGAGTGATTCAAGTATTGCCCTTTAAGGTAATAGAACTTTTTTTCAAGATTAATAGGCTTTTAGAGTACCTGATTTTAAAACATTAAATAGGAACAATTATTTATGAATTAAGCTCTAAGTAGCAATCTGAACATAGGAGATTAATACCTAACAGTAAGAATTGGAATTTTTAAAGTATGTAATTATGTAAACTCCAGGAGTACACTCTTGTAACACCAGGGTTTTCGTAAGTAAAAACAATGACTTGTATACAAAACTATCAATTGGGCTGTTTCTGAAATGAAGATTTCAACTTTTAAAATTCTGGTTGACAATATACAGAGGAAACACTGAGCATTCATTTTTCAAACAGTCTAATAGCTTTGATCTTAATATTACTGCACAATTACCAAACTTTTAACAGTAGCCAGTACTCTTAAAAACATGTTTTCCCATCAATTTGCCCTTTGTAACTTTATGGAAAGCAACCCTGACCTTGAAAACAGAGGATACAAAGCTCTTAACTAAAGGCTTCTGCTTAGATTTGTAACTTCAATTTAATTAACACCGACATTTCAAAGCACAACTGTCTTAGAACCTATAGTTGATCTTATCATTTAAAAATACTTGTTTAAAAAGCATTCTAATATCATATCTACAAATACTGCCACCAGCAATTCCAGTATACTATTTTCAATCTCAATTTTTCCAATTTTATGTTTTATATTTATTTTTATAATGTAAGAGGTACACAGTGATGCAATTTGGAGCTTGACTTTTCTGCCTTCGTTTTTAATCCCATTGTGTGACTCCTAACACAGATTTACTTCCTAATGCATAGGTCGGGGAGCGGGGGGCTCAGTATTTTTCTAGTATTTACTAGAACTTTTACTACACAGACAGGAATCCACTGGCAAAAATATGCGCACAAAATCATGGACATAAATATACTACAAGAGAATCATATTAATACATTAAGAAAAACATCTGCTATTTTCTTGATTTTATTTTTCATGACTCAGAAATTTAATACTATTAAATGGTTGATTCTGTCCAATTTTTCTTTGAGATTTTCTTTTCTGCTTTCAAGGTTAGGAAACGATCAGCCTTCACAGATCTGATACTCAATTTTAATTGCTTCTTATCTTCTGTTGAGGAACATTTTATATGACTATAGCTTATTTTGAAGTTAATTTAGTAGTTGGTTTAAGTTATAGATCTAATCAATATTATGAATTTTTTCCAATGATTGTATCTATATCCGATTGATATTGATCTTAGTTAAAAGGTCGAGTAAAAATAGATGAATATACAGCTAAATATGACTTAACTTGCATGGTAAAAATGTGGATTATGTTTTGTTCAATCCAAATGCCTATATTTAAATATATACAAGTGTATAGAAGATAATTCTTCTCATATCATAACACAGGGAAAGGATCAGCATTTTCTTATATAAATGTCATTACAAACCAAAAAGAAAAAAAAAAACAAGGAAATGCTCAGGATATTTAGTTGTTCAGGATAAATTTTCTACTGCACACATAAACAGTTAACAAAGCCTAGCCTACAAAGAAAGCTTGTGCGTCTCTGCGTTATGACCCTACTGAAAGATATTAGAACTAGAGTGACAGTGACCTGTTCTACTGCTGAGTCTCTCCTACCCCATCTCTGCTACCACCAGCAGGAGTACATCTCACTGCTCGGCCTGGCCCCTGATGGTGCCCAGAAAACGGCTCTGAGGAGGCTTCTGGCAAGGAAGGAATTCATCCAACTGCAGGCTGGATGAGATGAGGAGGAACTGTTCATGCTAACAATCACATCCCAAAATTTTTCTGTGACATTTCGCATTAAAAACTGACGTCAAGATACCTGTTAATCATGAACAAGGCAATTCTTGGGCAAATACGGTCACCACATTGCTGGTCGTCACGTCTACTCTTAAGCCTCCATCAGGGCTTTCCTCACAGAGCACTGAGACAAATCTGGTCATCTTTCAGGATGCTATTCCAATTTTGCCCCTCCGTGACATGACTCCCGTCTCTCCTGTTCTTGTGTAAGCAATCTGTCACCCGCTGACTGCGCTGAGTGTCAGCACTTGCTTAGTGCTTGCTCTCGGGAATAAAGGCTTTTGCTGGGTGGGCCTCATGGGCTCAGCTGTCCTGTCTGTCTGCGGGACTGGAAGCTCTAAAGTCAGGCTTCCCATACATTTATATTTCCTATAAGAAGGGCAGCACTGCGCATGAAGCAGTTATTAAAAAATAATTACTAGATACTTGAGACATAAAAAGAATAGTCTTATCATTGCAAAAGTAAAGCGCTGTTTCCTTGTCTTTAAAATTAAAGGAACTGACCTATATAATAAGTTCTAAGGCAACTCAGCTCTATAAGTCTATAAAACTAAAATAAAAAATGATCCCTGTGCACATTAGCTGGGGAAAAAATGACTTACAGAATGCAGGAGACCTCTTGCTAATGAAATTAGAACTGAGGGTGTAGGTAGGCCTTGTGCACACTGCATCCTGAGCTTTGGTATCAGGGCATCCCAATTATGTATTGTGATGGGCAGAGCAATGGATCAGAATTTTTATGAAGTATAGTTTCCACTAATAAATTAATTTAAATATTGAAATGCAATTGAAATGTGTACTGTTACATTTCAATTAGTAGTAGTACCCTTTTATCAAGTATAAAGACAATCAGTATGATCATATTGAACAGAGACACTATGTTTAATTCAGTTTAACTCACTCCAGAAAAATTCCAGAGCTGTGCTACTGGTTTACAACGTTTAACTGGGGCTAATTCCTTAATTAGGAGAGACAATACTTCTTCAATGTAACTTGCAGCCTGAAAAACTCCTGGGTTTGAAGATGTGCTGTTTTTCAGGTGGAGTTGAATATGCACATCTCAGTATTTCTGTTCCATTTCAACTTTTACATTAAAGTCAACTGTAAAAATTGGGACCAAAATTCTCAAGATGTATGATTCATTATGAAGCTTTAAAGTCTCCCAGGTAATGAGGTCCTAGGACATGTGGGTTATTAAATATATTTTAAAAATCTTTCAATTCTCAACTAATCTATAAACAGTATGAAAGAGGCTATGCAGCTCCAACAGGAACTAGCTGAATCACCAACTACTTATCTGCTTACTTATCTGCTTCCTGCCCAGCTGACCCCCAGGAAGAGGTAAACAAGATAATGAATAATGATTGGGGTTGAAAACAGATGCCTCCAAGTTATTATATGGGGAAGTCAAAGCTACTTGCCTCACTGTAACCTATAAAAATTGTCTACGTAAACTCTAGGGACCCCTAAAAAGGCAAATTTGCCTGGGGCAGTTCTAGTCTTTTGCTCCCAGGCGAAATTTCATTCATTGTTAAGTATATGGCACATTTAACATTAAACACGGAATGGTTTAAAAAAATAGGTAGATTTGGCAGGAATTTAAGAAACTCTTGATAGAAGTATCTGAATTCTAAAATGTAGCAACAACTATTAAAGCACCAAACTATCAAAGAAGGCACAGCCTCTTCTAGCTCAATTTATGATACTCTCATTTCCTGACTGGTCCTTTCATGGGAAGATTTAAACACTTGATTCAGAAGTGTCAGAACAGGCTATGGTTCTAAAAAAGATCCATGTATAAAAAGCAGGCTTCTTGAAACTTAATCTACTACATCCTCCATCCTGAAAACTAAAACTTCCTGTGAAAACACAGAGACACCTAGAGACAAATTCATATTCAGGACACAGCACAAAACTGGCCAGGACACCAGGGACTTACTTTCAGGCCCACTCACATCAAGCCACCTGTCTCACTTACTTATTCACTTATCCTCACTCTGTGTCCCACAGCTTGTCTATGTAAGCCACAGTGGAATAATCAAGAGATTCCAAAAATGGGAGCTCCCTTGAGAACATTAGGCATTCATGATGTACACTGAGTCAAGATTATTTAAAAAAAAAACATTTGATAATCTCCACTGGCCCAGAAAATTCAGACACTGCAATACTTCCTTTAGCTGTTTTTTTCTACACTCTATTCTTTTAGATCTTTTTGATTTTCAATCTGGACAAGGACATACACAGCACGTGAATTCTGTTTTGGTGCGCTTCTTGTGCAGGCATGGAATACTATACTGTTTGGTAAGAATTTAAGGAAGTAGAAGACTGTGGACAGAATGATAAACCTCTGAATAATCATGAGCCAAGTGTGGATTTGATCCCTAAGCTTCTTTTGGCATTTACAGAGGAAACTCAGAAATCAGGTATTTATGTAGTGAATCAACAGTTTCAGCATGGTTTATTAACTTTTCTTTTTCTCTAATATTGCAAGTATATTGGTAAAGTATTTAAGAGTTAACAGGAAAAAGTGTATTCGGGATAGTTAATCTTTGTATAATAATATGCAGTTAATTATTTTTATTTTAAAAACCTGCTGATCATTTCAAGTTGCCCAAGTACTACTACCATTTAGATTAGCTCTTACTACACAAAAGTATGCAATATTTATATAACGTTAAGATAATCCTTATATGGAACAAACTTCTTTTGGTCTTGTGAACTCTTACGTAGAGACAGCAAACTTCTTATCAGTATGCATTATATAACTGGAGATTTGTTTCAATGACTAGGAACTCTGCCTCCAGGCTTAGCCAGGCAAAGCAGCTGCAACATTTATGAAAACCTTCTGGAAGGCAATAGCTAGTAAGGCATATTCCCAAACATCTCCCTTGTTTGTCAGTCACACAATGTGGAAACTATATAGATAATACAACACTGCTTCTTCTCAAATGCCTCTAAGGAGTCTACATATCCCTGACCACTGGAAATCCGTCACAGCAAAATGATGTGATAAAAATATATGGCAAAAGCAGCCAGGATGTTCTTAAGATTTTAAAGAATCAACAATGCAAAAATCATCAAGGTCATTTTCTTCAATGTTTGGCTCACAAATCAATTCTTTTTAAGAACTGCATTATCACGGGGCAGTGTTAGAGGCAAACAGGAAAGACAAGATAATGTCAGAACATCAAAAGTAGTTATTAAAGTCTACATTTCCAGATATGCTATGAATGCCTGCTGTCCTTGGGTCTGATGCTATGCTGACCAAAAATTGCCTGTTCAAAGATAACCTAATTGACTTCTTAGGTGAAAGACTTGTATACTGGGTTCATGAATTGGTACCTGCACAAATTTGCCTTATTTAACGTGGCAGCTACGCTTTTGGTGTCCCAGTCTAGGAAGTTGGACATTTTTATCTTCCTCTTTAATGATGAGGGGCTAAGCTTAAGGGAAGTCTAATTACTTAAAGTCTTAAAGCCAGTGAACTGCCGAGGCTGGCTCTTTGCATCCCCAAGCTGCCTCCTCCCTCTAGTAAGCCAGTACTGCAAGGCATCAATCATCTTCAAGCTTTTCAGTAGAAATGTCACATTACAAGAAACATTCACAGTGCCTTTTGGCCTAACATACACTTTATAATTGTACACACACACGCTTTGTAATATGCATATTCTTATTGTATATACATAGTATACTACAATATATACAAACTATTATCACATCTAATGACAGCATCACATACTTTCATCTGAAACTGTGACAAACACTGCTTTGCACGGTAGAAAGGAAGACTGTGAGATGATGCCTCTACAACAGAATAGTCAATCATACCAATTTAAGAATAAACAAGCAATCTTCACTTTAAAGTCCCGAAACATGAGCTATCACTGAAAGTCCTACGTGTTAATGTTGACAAACACAAATTAGGGTCAACATGGTACGCTGCTGATACAACATTTAAAAAAAAAGTAGTTCAAGTGGTTAAAATAGTAAAAATAGCTGAACTTTTGTCATATAATACTATATCCAGATGAAGGGAGACCACTACTCTATCTGGGAGGGAAAAATTATTTATAGACTCCCATCAGAATACAATTCAGTGCAGGACTATTTACTTTTTTTCTTATCCATTACAATGTTGCTGTTACATTTTCAAAAAGAAGTAATGATTATATATTTGATATTCAGAGTTATTTTTAGGGTAAAAAAATGAGACACAAACTGGGTCTGATAGGAAAATTTTTCTGTAGCATAAAACTATCTCAGCCCAAAATTCCCTCCAAATAAAAGTAATATAGATTATCTTTGCCGTTCAGCAAATGAACTTTTAGTCACAAAAGATTACCACACCATTTCTAAGAAGTACATGTCCACTGAAGACACAGGGAAGTTCAGAAAGGTCAGGGTGGAAGGAAAGAAGGACACTCCCTCTTCTGCTATCAGTATGGGCAGTAGGTATGAGAATTCCTGAGTCTGCTTCCTGGATCCCCTTTTCCCTCTGTTTATCCTGTGTCAGCAAGAAATTGAGATAGTCTCTGAAACTTTCCAAGTAACTAGTGTAATATTATATACACAGTAGACTTTGAACACTTAATAACATTAATGGAATTAGAAAGTTAGCTCCTCAAGCTTGTAAAATGCAGAACTTAGCAGTCATTATGCACAAAACAGTGTTCCAAGGGGGCTCACATATTGGTAATGGCTGATCTAACTTCCTTAGAATAACTCTAATGCAATTAAGCAGCTCATAACCAAAGAAAATTAGCCAGAAACTGATTTGAGAAAGTAACTAAGTTATTTTAAAATGCCACAGGTTGAATGGATAAATTCTAAGGACTCTGAAATATTTTAGCGAAATAACTGATGACTATAGGAAACATTTCTGCCTTTGTTGTTATTGTACTGGAGATTGAACCAGGGCCTTTATACTTATAGTTGCATCCTTATCCCTTTTTAAAAGTTTTTATATTCAGACAAGGTCTTGGTAAATTGTTGACATGTGTGTAAGTGTGTGTGTGTGTGTGTGTATGTGAAAGGGTGTTTGAACTTGTGATCCTTAGCACAGAGTGCTAAGATTGTAAGCCTGCACCACCACGCCTTGCTCCAATTCTGCTTTAACAAGTGATTTGGAGAAATCTACCACCACAGGAGGTTCTCTCTGTATTTTTTCTAAAAATCTAGCTAGTTAACATTTTTTGGAGTCATGTTGTGTTTTAGATTTGCACATGGCAGGAGGTTTGGGAGGCACAGACTGATAAAAGTACCCAGCAATTTAAACTCGTAAAAGATCTATAGCATGGCTTATCAAATTTGAGCACATTTGTAAAAGGAATCCGGAGTGGTATTTCCAAGTCAAAAAAGACTTCTATATCACTGAAAAACTTGACTGCAATCAATTTTAGTTAATTTTTCATGTACATTTAGTAATTAAATGCCTTTCTGACCAAAGAAGCACATATTAGAACTGCCAAGAAAGCCCGGTGGTAGCCAGGCTGTGGACACCCAAGTGAATGTTTTCTTTCAAGATAAATAAGGCTGTGGCAGCTGCCGCCTACCTAGTCTGTATGAAACACATACAAAGTTGCTGAATAGAGCAGAGAGTTTTGCTATGTGACCAACTTTGTTTTTGTTTTCTAAAGAAAAAAGCTTTGGCTTAAAAGAAAACCAGTTTACCAACCATGTCCGTGCCAGAAAACACACGTCTATGAAATCCATTCACTAGATAGAATTTACTCTCCATAATAGCTTTTATTTCAGAATTTATATTTCCAACTTTGTAAAGTTTATTTTCTACTACATAGTCTTTGAAAATTAAAGTAGCCCTTGTAGGAGACACATAATTTTAGTGTATTCTGTTTTGAATTACATTAAAAACTCTAAACCAAATGAAAATTTAATCACATACATATAAATGCATTTGTCTGACACTTGAAATGCAAAAATGATTTGTTTTTAGTATGTAATTGAGCAGTTATCAAAACTTTTGGATATGCAATTTTTCTCAATCTTCCTGTGGTAGGTGGACCAAGTTTATCATGGAATTGTTATGATAAGCAAAAGCCTACAACTGTCATATTAATTTGTTGGGGTGGGTTAAAAGCTCCTACACTACTGAAATTTGTATTAGTATATAATAACTGGTGTGGGTTCAGACCAACACAAAGCACTTGGCCATTTCCTAATAAAAGGATTTGAGACAATAAAGAACTGGAAGGAGAGAAAAATATATTTGCATTTAATATCTGATTATACTTTCAAAATGGTGAAAACCAGTGATAGAGCAGTGACAAAGTTTACTTGAATGAAAAAATACTTGTGAACACAAAGCAACAAATGACACCACAATTCTAGAGTAACATTCAAGCCGCGCACTTTGAAAAGACAATTCACAAGTGAAATCCAAACCCAAGTCTCACAGGCATTTTGTAATCATATCCTCAAACTAGTAGCCACATGAAGTTCATGGGGAAAAGATCTAGTTTAAAAATATGTCCTTTAAGGAAACACTCAACGGCTAGGGACCATTAGTAAAAAGAAATCTAACCAATTAAACTTTTCATCCCACTCTAAACTATGAAAGCTGCAGAGTCATCATATGCCTAGTAGAGTTAGCAGCTGTCTCCCTGTACTCCATTTCACTGAAAGGGAGACAACCAGAACACAGGCGAAGTAAACCAGAGCCTCCTGCAAGGCGTCTATCTCCACAGCTGGAGACGGGGCACTTACTATGCTATATACAGCATCCTTGGCTTAGATACTCAAGTGGACAGCGTTCAGTTGCACTGCTTTGCAATCTGACCATTAGTGACTCCCCGGCTTCCCCTAACCTTGGTCCATAAGCCTATCTGCTTCAAAATCATATCTCTTACTGCCTCAAAAGTGACACTACTCTTCAGTATTACCTCATGGGATAAAAATCAAAGACAATATAACAAGGACCAGTAACAGTCTAGAAGAAAAAGGCCCTTAAGGAAGAACCAATCAGACTTTATATGCACTTAATGATTAAGACACTAAAATTCAAGTCCATTGCAATATTATGTTCACCTTTACCAAAACTGATTATTTTTGAAGGGACATGTCATTGGCTACATTTGCAAGCAGCTTTTAAAATGTGTTTCCAATATCAACATATCAGGGCAGTGGCTTGTTTTTTGGCAGACTGATTTTAAGTAATAAATTTTTAAAATTCTTTTATTCAGAAGGAAAAATAACAAAAGTGTGAATATGTATGTTTTGCTTGCATTTCTACAACAGAGATCTTTGACTTTGAAGATCTAAAGAAAACATTTTCTGAAGGGGTAGCTAGCTTCATGGACCTCTACCAAAACTCTGGACCAGAAATCACCGTCCCAGAACGTAGCCAAACGTCGGTTTCACTGGCCTGAAGCAGGGAAAGTCCCAGAACGGAGGGTGAAGCTTATTTTAATTACATTGCTGAATAAGTTTTCTGAGTTGGAACTCTCCGGTGGTCTCAGCAACTTGCACTCATAAACATGCGGACTTACCGGGACACCGGCTCCTGGAGGACCAGGACTCTTGCCATTCTCCTCCTCGGAATTCTGGGGAGTTTCTTCGGGCTCCCGAGTCACAAGAATCCGGAAATGCTGCTGCCCTGCATTTTGATCTTGCCTGATCTTAAACGTGCATCCCTGACCCTGTGGAGTCCTCTCCATGGAATTTGTCCTGCGGATCTCGGGAGCCATCCTGCCTGTCCGAGGCGGCGTCTCGGGGACTCCTCGTTCTTCTGTGGGGCTCCCCTGGCCCACTCGGGGCTGGGTGGGGTACGAAGTGCTCCTCTCCAGCCGAATGCGGGGATACCTCACCAATCTGTCCCCCTTCGTGCCGGTGAAGCCAAAATTGAAGTCGCTGCCCAGCCCTGGTGCACCTTTTTGCGGCTGCTGCAACTGGAAGACAAAGCATCGCTTCCCGGAGCTTCCGGAAGCATCAGGAACATGCTGCAGGGACCAGCGCCTGGGCTCCGGGGCTGCCTGGCCGTCAGATCCAAAAGGCAGCAGGCGCACCTGGCGCACGTCTGCACTGGAGGCGCGATGGTGGATACGCAGGCCCGGGGTGGCGTCCTCCGAGCCGTCAGATAAGCCCGGGCCCAGCAAGTGCCGGTCACACGTGCCGTTGACCTGGGGGTCCCGGGCTGCCCTCGGAGGGGAGCTCCCGGGGGTATCTCTTGGCGAGGGCTCTGGCACACCACTCTGGGCCGCAGCGGCTGTGCCCTGGTCCCCGAGGTCAGATGTGGCGCTTGGCGGCCGGTCCTCTGAGCCACTGGGTGGCCCGCACCCGTCGGTGGCACCGTCAGCTGCCTTGCGCTGCAGGGAGATCTGCACGGAGGAGCTGCGCGTGGGGCGGGCGTCGATGCAGGTGAGGAGCTGCGGGATGAACATGGATGAGCTGCGCTTGAGCGCGCCCACGCCTTCTTGCAGGCCGCCGCTGTCCTCCCCTCCATTCTGGGCGAAGGGGTGTGGGCCGCTCCGCCGCGGGAGGGTGTGGAATGCCATGAAAAAGTCTTCTTCTCTCTCCTGGTCTAGAATCTCTGACTCGGGGGCTGTGTTGCTGCGACCAGAGCCAAAATGAAACCGAAGCCGATGGGCCATGGTGACCAGGGGGGCCGGAGGGAGAGGGCGAGCAGCAACAACAAGCCCAGCACTGCCAGAAGTCAAAAACCAAAGACACCAACTCCAAGAAAAAGTGTCCCATCTGCCAAACCGTTAGCACTGCGGCACCAAGAGCGACAGATAGCAGAAATAGCCCAAGTGGCAAGCGGCATTCCAGGCATGATTGGATAAGAGCAAAAAGCTCTCATCTACACCGTGACAGAGGGTAGGATGGCCAGAACCACATGACCGCACTCTCCCCCTCCAATGCCAGCTTGTGGACTTAGTGCGATTTCCCCCCTCTCGTTCCCACTTTTTTTTTTTTTTTTTAAACAGCAAGAGCCTGAAACAGCACCTTCCCAGCTGCTGCTGTTCTGTCAGAAAGGGGCAGCCCAGCAGGGAGCTCATGCAGCTGACTGAGGCAGCAAACACACCTCCAGCCCTGCTGTTGTAAATCTGACCGCATTACATTCACGGGACATTTCTTTTCCAACTATGCACAGCAATGGGACTTTCTGCCAGGGTCCCAGTGTATTAAACACAAACACACTGGTATATCCCCACCTGCCCACCACACCAAATAACAAGGAAAACACAGCTTGGCTGAAGGGGAAACCCTTTCACAAGCGTCAGATGTTATGTTTCTGTTATTTATGATATCACTACACTACCATGAGGGAATGCAAACTAATAAAACATGCTATAAATACGATTACACACCCACAGAATTAGTGTCCCTTTAATGGGAAATAATTAGACCATGATCTACTAGTAACAAAATAGCGAAGAGAGGTGCAGGGGGGCACAAACTGACTACACAGCCAGTTGTGCCTCTGATTGGTCCCTGCTCCTCTGAACCCTTCTATTTAAAAGGAGTATGTGGACCTCACATACAACATGACTATCAGACATGGAAGTACCAGAGAAAAAGAAACCCAGCTGGAAAAAACATTCACTCTTACATGCCAGGTAGGAGGAAAAAAAAATACCCTCCCCTCAAAAAGGAAGGAAAATTTAAGAAGGGTGTCCATGTGGTTTTTGAGTAATTTAAATTAAATACCATACTGAAGAAATGCCGCCTGGAGCTGACTGTTTTCCAGTAAGAAGTCAGCAATAATAGCACAGTTAGGATACAAACACGGAATCTTCCTATGTCTGCAATGAGCCAAAAAGAACCTAAGAAATAAAAGTTCACATTCAAAAACCTGTCATCAGATTCTTAGTTAACTTGGAAATATTCTATGTGTTTTAAACCTATTATTTCTATGAACCAGAAACATCAGTTATTTTAACAAAAAGGTTTATTTAGAAGGAGGTTAAAAAATAAAACAGAATAAAATACCAATCTGCTAAGAGTGACACAAAGTTTATTTAAAATCTGCAAAGCATGACTTTGTCAATAGTTCTAGAATCGAGGGTGTGGAGGATTAACCCTGTGTTTACATAAATCTAAACCTGTTTTCTATAACCATGAGTTAGTTCTCCAGGCCAAAAATTACCTCGCTGAGAGAAATGAAAGCTGGTTTGTTTAATGCTAGAACTTCCAAGTACTACTATAGTCACGCATTCTCTTTGCTGGATTAACAGCCAACAAAGAGAAAAGTCACCACCAGCAACATTCTTTGCATAGTAACAACACTGCACATGGCCCGGGGCAAAGCTAAGTATTAATATTATAAAGTCAGACTGTTCAGATAAAGTATGTATTCATACAGGGGTTCTTAAAAGCTTTGCATTCAAAGCCCTTTTTGGTTTGGAAATACAGTTTCCAATCCAAGGCAAAGTCATCCCAACTACAGTCAATATTTTAGATCATGGAAATGGGAAGCTTATTTTTTTTTTTAAAGAGTCATTTCTCTTAGTAAAAGAAAATTGAATAATGAACTGAAAACACAGGAAAGAAATTATTTTTCCTTACTTGTGACCCTTTTTTCATCTTAAAGAAAGTTTTTATACATAATAAATCAGAGAATACGGGTGAGTCTATAGAGGCCTCTATGTCTGCAGGGATTTACTGCTTTATTAAACCTAAACCTTGCTGATTCACATCACTGGATAAGATAAAAGCAAGAACTGACCACTCAGCAGAATCTCTCATTCAGTCTATCAAGAAAGTAAACGTGGAGTTTCAGCTGGGAGTGGCAGAAGACATTTGTAACCCTAGCTACTTGGGAGGGGAGGGCAGGAAGATCTCGAGGTCAGTGCCAGCCTAGGCAACTTAGCTAGACTGTATCAAAATTTAAAAATTTTTAAAAGGGATAGAAATGTAGCTCAGCATTAAAATACCTGCTAGAATGTGTAAGGCCCTGGCTTTGATCTCCAGTATATATAA
>RJWT010036981.1:0-13150 GCA_004365215.1 Cuniculus paca | reverse complement strand
CGAAACAAGCCTCTCCTCCTTTAAATTGCATTGTCAGATATTTTGTCTCGCCAATACCAGAGCAACTGATACAACGGTTCTTTCTTTACACTTGCACTCTATTCAACTAGTAATACAAGTTTACTAAGTAAAGACTTTTAAATTAGAGAAACAAAGAAAAAAAATCACTATAGTACGAAGAAAACCCTGCCTTACTGTCATGTACTTCCTATTTCTCATGGTGTGTGTCTATAACATTTCATCATGTTATGTGTTATATGTATTCCCATTTCTTCTCACTAGCAAATGTATCTTAGGCACTGTTCTGAGTTTCTTACATTTATTTAAGGTAAATGGACTTATTTAATCCTCACCAAAAAAGTCTGGGCTGCAGGAAATTTTATATTTTCACTTTACAGATGAGAAAACTGAGTCTCTTAGAAATTAAACTGGTGACAGTTTATAGTGAGAATATTTATTTTTAGGCTCCTTTCAGATGTTTTTGTGGAAAAAGGCAATGTTTCCTTCAGATGCGTGGAGCTTTAGTAACCTGATCAGTTTAGGTGCATTTTCTAGGATGACAGTGTGACTTCTCCAGTCTCGCTGCCCTTCTTGCTTGTCTCTCTTGTACCGCTGCATACTGCAGTAGTCACATCAGAGCTTGGTTAAACTCTTTTTGTACATCATACATCTCTTCAGCAATTCTTTCTTTTCTCAATAAATGAGGGGTTGGCATTTGCTTGTTATCTGTAAGTGACTCCGTTAACAGACAGTTTTAGGGCTGTGCTAAATATGAAACGATCAAGTAATGTTTTTCCTTCACATTTCTGGACACCAAGATCCACTGTGTCCAGGGGAAATGTCAGAGGTCAGCTGACTTTAGTTCTTCTGTTTTTCACCTATTTTTTTTTCCTGCAAGAATGCTTACATTTCTCTTTCTCCAGCCCTGTAATTCAAATGTTACAAAGTCCTCTTTTCATTTAATTTAATTTACTTTGAACATGGTGAGCTCTTTTGATCCATTTGTGCATTCTTTTTCAACTCAGGAAACTTTAATTTCATTATATATTTCAGTAACTGCTCCTGTTCTAGTTGTTATTTATTTTTCTCTAGGAGCACCTGTGGTTTTCAAGCTGGCTCTCCATTCTCTACCCTTCCCACAGGTCATGTTTCTCTCATTGTTTTCAAGACATTGGTTTTGTTCCTCTTCATCCTGATAAACCTTGGCAAGTTTGTCTTTTTTGATTGTTTATGACACTCGTTTGGTTGTTTATAAGTTCACTTTGGCTCTGTATTGCTTTACTTGCTTCTTTATTTCTTCAACGATGTATTTCTAATTTTACCAGATTTCATTCTCATCTAATATGGGTTCCTGGTCCTGTTGTATGGTAACCGTGCCTGTCTTTCCCCTTTTCTTTTTCTTTGTTAATCATACGGGTGATTCCAGTTCTTCCTTTGCTCTCATTCCTGTAGATCTGCTGCAACTTGGTATCTTCTGAGTAATGCTCCACCCCCATTGTGTGTACCTACACAGCTATATAAAATATACGTGCGCTTGCATTTATATATGAATAGGACATATGTGTGTATTTAAATATCCAGGGGAATATCATTCAACACATCATATATTATATGTAAATATATATTTTTGGTCCTCTTTGAATAAGTGATCTTTCTGGACCCAACATCCAAAAAACAGAGAGTAGGTATTCATTCTGGCCCTCTTCTCCATCCAGTTGAGTCCTGGTCAAGTTGTTTTCTCAGAACTATGCGTGGATGGCAGAAACGAGGCACACGGAGATCCTAGGCAAATTTTCCTTCTCTAGCAGACATAATTCCCCTCAATGAGCTGGCATCTTCCCATTTCCACCGTTTGCTCTCAGACTCTGAACAAGGGCAACACGTCCAAGAGCCCTCCTATTTCTGCCTTCATCTGTCAGCTTTCTGCTACCTCCACCTCCTTGCCTTTCTAGGAGTTTTAGTTTGAAATAGGAAAAGATGTAAGAGCTATGGGGCACCTTATAACACTGGGGCAGCTGTTGAATTTTCGGATTGATAAAGACCTTAGGTAGCAAGTAATAGAAAATGTTTAAAAGACCGTCATGCCAGCTTCTAGGTCAGTAGATAGTATGGTTCATAGTCATTCGACCAGATTTTCATATTTAGTATAATTATTCTAGTTTCCGGCAATAAGCAAATGTCAGTTTTAGGTTTGGATTACAGCGTAAATTTTTACCTTTCCTGTAGGAAATATAATGAAAATGCAGACACTGAAATATTCCTGCAGCCACAGTACCATGGGTCTAACAGTGAGTGGCCTGGGAGCCTGGGTAGCGCTAGAGCAGACTGGTCTCGGCCTTTGAAGCTGGGGGCCAGGACCGGCAGGGGGGGACGTGGGAGGAACCTCAGCACTGGGCCGGGCCAACACAAGTACTTTTCAGCCAGACATTCAACAGAAAAACAGGGTTGTTTTTTTTTTAAAGACCTTCAGATTCAAAAACAAATGAAGGCATTAAATTAATTAATTTAGAAAGCAAGACTAAGTACTACTTAGAACTTTTATTCAATGACAATTATGAACTGACAGTAAATATTCAGTAATGTAATTGACAGTCTACAATTTCTATCAGAAAAGAATCTAGAATTGTTCGGTTTTATGCATTTGTATGCACATATATGTGTAATTAGGTCCTTTTGGAAAGTATTATTGCTACAGTTTGCAGCTTATCTCTTACTGATTTTAAACATCTAAATACTAAATATATCTAAATAACAAAAAAATGACAGAATATTTCAGTAAGATATTTCTAGATAGAAAAAAAAAAAAAACCTGACTGCCTCAGGTGGAAACTAATATATCTGTGGGAGAGGGGTATTTTCTGTGGAAACTAAACCTTTGAGTGAACACGCACACACAACACACACACACACACACACACACACACACACACACAAAACCTTCCCTAGTCAAGCAAAAACTTGCTCTTGTGGACCCTAACACCTAAGCAGATTTGGACTCAGTTCTTTTCTTCATTTAACTTTGATTTTTAGTATCAGTAAAGTTAAGCATAAGCCATAAGTAAGAGAATAATGCAGGAACTGAAGAGACAAAATAGAAATTGCAAGTTCATTAGAATTAAGTATACACAAAAGCCACAGTAGGCATTGCCTCATCTCTCCATTCCCAAGGACATCCCAGACAATTCTACAAGGGGAAAATATAATCTTCTTGTGCAACTTTTCAACTTTAATGACTCAAATTTTAGATACGATAGGAACAGGCTGTAATGTTTCTCCTAATGAACAATCAAGCTTCTTCTCAAGGCAGCAATGCTGTAAATACTTGTGCTGTGGAGTATTCAAGTGTGGTTTATGTTCTCATCTAAAGTAAGCATTTTTGTTCTTCATGAGATCTGACATTAAAAAAAAAGTCCATGTGGCAAGTTTAAATATCACATGGTTCTTCTTATGTGAGAAACTCAAAGTATAAATAAAGAGCAAAATAAAAGGTAGGTAATTGGAAGTAGGGACATATATCTTTCTCAAAAGGGAAAGGGATCAGGAGATGGAAGGAGTGAGAGGGAGGGAAAGAAAGGAGATGAAAACATAAATTAAGATGTGCTGTGTATGTGCACCAATGCCTCACAAGGAAACTGAACTTTATGTACTGCACACTTGAGATAGAAGGATAAGGGGAGGGAAGGAAAAGGGGAAAAAATCCATGTGGGGAACTGAGTAATGTGTCCATCTTATAGTTTAATAAATTGGTTTAAAGGTTTGTGTGTACTATTCATCTTGTAAAATACATGAAAACTCTATAAAGCCTCCATATTCACCAACACATGTAAAAGCCAGAAATTTTAAGGAAGAAACAAAATTTTAAAAGGAAAAAAAAAAAAAGCAGTACCATTTCTTTGCAATTCAGTCGCTGGAAAAAGAAATGCAGGTTTGTCAGCTTACACCTTAGCTATAAATCACTGTTTACAGTGATTTGAACTATAAATCACTTTTCTTCATGGCTAATAGGTAGCAGGTGTCGAGAAAGCAATCTGATGAGAGATATTGTGTGGTGAGTGCCCACTTTCTTTCAGAATGTATTTGAAATTGATGTTAGCTCCGAGTTTCTCAGCAGCAGCATATTCACATTCTGAGCTGAGGAAGTCTTAGTTACAGGGAAACATCCTGTGCATTGTGAGATGTTTAGCAGCAGCATCGGTCTCTACTCACCAGCTACCAGAAGCAGACCACCACCACCACCACCGCTAGTGACAACCAAAACTGTATCAGGACTTTGCCAAAGGTCCCTTGTGGGAAGAAGTAGGAGGCAGGAAAACTGCTTCTGGCTGAGGATCACTGTCCCAGGGCCCTTGCTAAATGACTGTGCTTTCTCTAGACATGACAAAGACTCTTTCTTTTTGGTGGGAGGAAATTACAATGTTTGGATGCCTAAAGGTGTGGTTCTTCCTCATCCAAATGTGTTACTGCAGCTCTTCGCATTCATCTGTTTGAATCAGTCCCCGTTAGTGCATGAATTGATCCCTGGAAGTCTGATCCTGGTGAGTTGACGGTCGCTGTTGTCACTTGACGACCTCTGCACAACTAGAGACACACATCTCTCAGGGAAGAAGGGGGCTTGGACTTCAATAGAACCAAAATGCTCCCTCTACTCTATATTCTTTCCTTGATTTCTCTCTTTCTTTCCTTGGCTCATCAAAAATTCTTATTGAGAAATATACATTTTTTCCATTGGCAATTTTTGGAAGGAAACTTTCAGAACTATTAGTCCTCTGGTCAGGTCTTTTTCCAATATTCCTCTCTGTTGTAGTCAGGGGTTGCAAGGAGAAAAATTACATACAGAACACATAATGTATAATATTATTTTGCAGTAGTCACCTGGATTAAATACAAGAAGTGCAGGAAATCAGTCTACACACCAAAGACCTAGAGAATCCAGCTAAGAGCCTGGATCCCATGGCAATATCCTGCACGAGTGCAGCTGAAGACCTAGAGCCCAGGACAGTGACTCATGCAAGTCTATTTCACGCATGTGCACTGGGAAGGCCTGTGGGCTGAAGGATCTGTGCCAGCAGGCTGAGTGTTCTGTATGGAGCCAAAAGGCGATGCTCAAAATAAGGACCAGGGATCCCCTGAAAAGTACCATAGCCATTCTCGGCAATAACAAGGTCCCAAGATCCTCTGACGATGAGAACAGTCAAGTACATATCAGGAAGCCAGCGTGACTAACTTCTTCTGAAGATTGAACAGCACACATCTTCCCCTCTGGAGCCAGGAAGCAATGCTCAAAGCGAGGACCAGAGCTCCCCCAAAGTGAACCACAGCCACTCTCAGCCACAAGGTCCCAAGCTCCTCCGATAACAACAGCCGAGTTCATATCAGGGGAGCCAGCATGACAAGCTCCTCCAGGAGCACCAACAACTCCAAACAACAATACTTAGGAGAACCCACAATGCTACTCTTCCTCTCCAGGTCTCCTTTTTATGCTGGCAACAGCCCTCAGGGGGGCCATCCATGCTCAGCACCATGCAGATTCAGTTCAGCTGGTGTTTAAGTTGACCACCAGTTACCAATCCACTACACCCTCTATCTCCTGAATGCTGGTAGTTCCCATCATAAATTCCTCTGCAAACATGCTTGATGCTTCAGTCTTACCTCTCTTCCTGAGACAAACACGTTCCTGCAGGTAACATGTGACGTGTAGTAAGCCCTGTTCCTTACCCGTTGCTCTACATCAGCTCTGTCACAGTAGACAGAAAAGAATCAAATCATCTTAAGTGCACCAGTGGGAAGCCCAAGAGTTAGAAAGTTGATTCTTATACATCGCATGGGTTGTATCTTTAAAGTATCTAAGAGAGAGGTTGGAGTTTCCATCCCTAAGAGGAAAGATTTGCAGAAGTTCAGGGATTTACCAAGCAAAGAGTTATCGGCAAAACTTGAGTGGGAAGGATAGTCTTTAATAAAATGACCCACAGGGAATAAAAACAGCCTCCCTCTGATGTCATTGAAAACAGAAGGTGGCCTGGTCTAACATGGAATCATTTAGGTAAATGACATTTGCTGACAAGCACTCAGGAAAATGCCCTCTGGCGTAACTGGGAAGGAATTCATCACCTCAATACCTTTTTGGTTCTAGCTAAGATCTAAGATACTGTGTTGCCTGGCATCCTCCATCCTAGGCCTGTGTACCTGCCTGGTTCCTCCAAGGTCCACAGTGTTCTTTCCAGGGCAGATGGCTTCCAGGTCAATCTGGGATTGCCTTTACGCTAGCTGATGACACGAATCTGGCTTGCCTTGGGTCACATGAGACCACACCAAATCATCCTAGAATCTATGCGCATCACTAAATTGAGGTTTTGGCTGCGAACAGACTTTTTAGGGGATTTGAAACAAGACCAAAACTAAAGGGCTAGAAGAACATGTTCTCCACAAAGCCATAAGTAGGTCAATCAACTTTTAGACAGGAGTTCCCAATATGTGAAAGTGAAGCAATTACAGAGTTAGGTATCCAAAGAGTGAGGAACAGGCTGCTGACCAGTCTCTCCCCTTTCTACAACCCCTTCTCTAACACAAAAATACTTCACACTACAAGATGGCGATGATTGCCTTAGGCAACTCATTAAAATCAACTCATTATGCACATTTTTAGGAGTCAAGGCCTTCGGGCCCAAACTCAGATGTACGAGAAGCAAACTTATTCCATCTTTATAGTAAACTCAATTTTTTATTGGGGATGCCTCATTTTCTTGGTGAAGACGAGGCAGCCAGAAACCTAATCTCACACAGTTCTGTCTGTACTATGCATGAAGCTAACTTTAGGCTCCTGCGAGCATGTGAAGTCCGAGACTAGAAGTGGGCCAGTGTCACCTGTCCCTGCACCCTGCTGAGATATCTGCAGGTCTCAGGCCTTGGGTGATTAAATCACAGAGACACTTGCTGTGAGGTGTTTTCCTCGCAGCTGTTGGTCCACATCAGAAAGAGGATATCATAAGGCAATCTGTGACCAGGAGGGAAGAAACTATGTGAGATTATTTCTGACCCGTGTGTCTAAACTTGCCTACTCAGAGTGCTCCTGGGCCATGCAGGGGGTCTTTAAAGTAGGAACCTTTCCTGGCTAAGCACTGTACCCAGGAAGCAAGAAATAGTTTACCTGAACTCTCAGAGGTCTCAACAGTGTCTCCTTCACCCCTTGCCTGAGCTAGTTCAGTGGTTCTTCCAGAGACCCTACCAGCATCTAAACTTTCTTCTTCGAATTTGAGTCTTTCCTTATACCAAGCCTTTGAGACTTTATCTAAATGAGGCGAGAGAGAGAGAGCTCTCACCAGTACTGCACACCACGTATCTTCATGTTTAAAACCCAAACCATGAAGATACGTGGTGTGCAGTTTAAAACCCAAACCAGGGCCAGGGATTTAGCTCAGTGGTGTAAGCGCCTGCCTGGCAAGCACGAGGTCGCAAGTTCGATCCCCAGTGCTGAAAAGAAAAAAAACCAAACCAGCCTGTAATCTCTGCTACTCAGGAGGGTGAGCCCGGAAAATGCCAAACTTGAGCACAGCCTAGGCAACTCAGCAACTTACGGAGACCCTATCTTAAAATAAATAAACAAGAAGGGCTGGTGATGTAGTTCAGTGCAAAGGCTATGTGTTCAGTCTCTAGTGCCAGAAAAGAAAAGAAAAAGAAAAAGAAGAGGAGGGGAGAGGAGGGGAGAGGAGGGGAGAGGAGGGGAGAGGAGGGGAGAGGAGGGGAGAGGAGGAGAGAAGAGAAAGAAGAGAAGAGAAGAGAAGAGAAGAGAAGAGAAGAGAAGAGAAGAGAAGAGAAGAGAAGAGAAGAGAAGAGAAGAGAAGGGAAAAGAACCTTTAAAACAAGCCAAGGATTTGGTTATGTCGTTTTCCTTTAATCATTCCCATGAGGCATCTCTTGGTGTTTATTGGAAAAGATAATGCCCCAAACTGTCATCCTACTACAGAATCAAATGACGAGAGCTCTAGCAAAGTGTGTGGCCACCTATCCTGGTATCATTTATGTTTCAGATTTTTACACTTAAGGCTGATGAGTTCCCTTGAAATACAAATGAATGTAATGCTTGCCATTCTGCTCAGCTTCTTTATGAGCCCACACGCTGATGACTTTATATTCATAAGCATTCCTGATAATTAGATTGACTATCTCTTAATTATCTGGATCATCTAATAGTGGCTGGGTTGCCATACTTTCAGAAAAGAGTCTAGATTTCTGCAATCTCTTTAATTACAGAGCAATAAAGTCATCGTGGCTTGAGATACATTATTTCCAATAAATAAGAGGACAGCTTGTTAACAATACTCAACCACATGTGCAAATGGTAGAAATAAGTGTAGTAGACTCATTTTTGAAGATGCATTTTGTTTGGAATTACTAACCAGTAATGTACAAGCCTGCTAGGGCCACCTAAACAAACTACCACAGATGGAGGGTGCATACACAATGGAAATGTATTTCTCATAGTTCTAAAGGTTAGAAATCCATGATCAAAGTGTCAGCAGAGTTGGTTATCCTTGAGGTCTTGCCCCTTTTTTGCAGACCGTGCTTTCTTGCTGTGTCCTCAGGTGAATTTTCTCTGCATGTGCACAGTGCTGGTGTCTCTTCTTCCTATAAGGACATTTGCCTGTGTTCCTATAGTACAGGGAATCTTAACTGCCTCTTTAAAGGTCTCATCTCCAAATATCATCATATCAAAGATTAAAAATTCGACATGTGAATGGAGTGAGCATTTCATTTTATAGAATAAATCAGTCAATGGTTCTATGAAACACGTAGAATGTAAAATCTAAAGAACATGATATTCCTACTCAAACTACACAGCAGAATTAAAAGATGTTTAGGGTTGAGGTGTAGCTCAGTGACAACGCACGTGCCTGGCATACACGAGGTCCTGGGTTCAGTCTCCAGCACTTCAAGAAAATAAAAAAATCGTAAAACTTTTAAATTTTGTTTTTCCAGTCGAATACTAATGTTTTGAGTTGTTCTTCTTTGTTCCAACACACAAGCTGAGTCGACACCCAGCTAAGATGCAACACTGATCCCTAATTCAACCTCAACAGAGCAAGAAAAAAAGTAATCAGCGAGGGATGATGCTGTAGTTTGAAGATATCCTCTAAATGAGCGGTTCCCTACATGTCCAAATCAGTGTCCTGTACCTTCTCTGTCCACAAATAATAGGTCTTCTCTTTGACAAGAAGTGGCCTCTGTTCTTTTTCCTTGAATGTCACTGACGCTTGCATTAAAAGCATACGTGTGCTCTGAGCCCTACTTATTGAATCCTACCTTCCCACTTTTCTCAGTGATGTTTGACACTCTGGAATGCCATCATCTACATTTTACCTATTATAAAGAACAAAGGGTATGAACAATTAGGACAGAAATATGTCAAAGACTCCCTCTTGGAAAGTCATGTTGTTGAATTCAAAATGGTAAGATTCCTTGTCTGGAAAAATTGAATGCACAGTGGATCTCAAAACTCATTAACTGTCAAAAATATTAAACAAACCTAAACTTCTTGTTATAAGTTTTGGTAATTTGGCTGCTCCTTTCCTTTTTATTTCTGAAAAGTCTTAGTACACCAAGACCTCAAAAAAAATTTTTTTTAAAGTAAATGTTTCCATGAACACACTGACTACTGTTTCAATGATAATGGCACTACCTAAGAAGCCATATTTATTTAATAAAATCCTTAGCAGAACACTGGCATTTTCCTATAGACTTACCTTTTATGAAATTTGATACTAAATGTATACACACACACACACACACACACACTATGGGGAAGGCACTTAAGGCAAGGACTGGTGAACCCATCTTACATGAAGAACATGTTGACTTATAACTTAACTACGCTGTCAACTGCTTGGCTCTCTGGTATATTTAATATCTACCATAAATTTGAACACTAAGGCTAGCTGACCTCTCCTTTCAAAATTAGGCACTTGCAATTTATTTCCTTCGTGGATAAAGAGCAAAGAAAACAGCAGTCATGTATTTTTTTAATGATATCTTTGGGAATATAACTATGATTCTTAGTCATGTTGTTTAACTAATTGAACGGAACTACCTTTTGGCTAGAAAAGGTGACAAAATGCAGACAAAATTTCCAGACTATAGAAAAATAAAAAGGCACACATCCAAGAGAGACTTGGAAGGATGAGTGTCAGTCCATTACTGTTTTAAAATATGGAGAAAAAAATGGTTAACACCTAGACATTAGTCTAGAATTATTTCTTCTGCCTGAGCATAAGAGAAAAACACTCTCATGTGTCCATAAAAATGTGATATGACAAATCTGAGCTCAGTACACACAGACTTTTAGTTTATCTGCTCCAAGTCACATTTGCAATACAGGAAGAGATGACTTACAAATCTCCTTCTAAATGGCAGGTCTGCATCAGCCTCATCCACCACCCCGTTAAGCACACAAAGAAAGGCCTTGCCAATGCTGCCATCAGACAAGAAACCAAAGAAACGCGGAGATCTTAAAGAATTTTGAGGCTCAGAAGGTTAAGGTTAATTGAAAATAGTGTGCTCCCCCGGCGCAGATTCCCAAGTGGGACCAGATTTCCAGATTCCTGGTGCTTATTTTTAAAATAAATAAATAACAAAGAGGGACAGCATCAAATTCTACACTAGGAAGGAAGAGATATTTTCCTCTCGCTAACATTTGTGAGCCCTGTTCAACATTTACAATATAGTTCATACACATGTAAAATTAAAGAAAAACCTATGATTGATTCTGAAAATTGTACCTCTGAGGAAAACTGCATTTTAAATTCAAAAGCAAAAGTCAAACCTATCTTGACATCTATTGATAGGTTACCGTATAACAAGAATTTGTGAAGTGCTTTGGTGTCCTATATTCCACATCTTCTCACTAGAGTTGTGACCCTACAGGGTAGGTGGGCTTTTATTATTTCCAAACTGCAACATAAAAACTGAGAGCGTCTCAACCTCATCTAAGTGAGAAACAGAGCTTAATTGAAACTCCAACTGCAGAGGCCAGGTTGTACTTTGTCCGCATCCTTGTCTCCATTAACAACATCCTCCTGTCCTCCCCCATGACCAGGAGTGATCAGTTAACCTATTCAAATCTCACGCTTTCTTGAGGTTGGAAAGTTGCCAATCCTCGGTCTTAGGATAGATCGTCAAGTCCTTGAAGCCAATGACTATAATTTACATTTCTCACATAGCAACAAGTTTTCAAGGTTTTGGATGGAGTCCTTTGGCTAAGGATATTTTGAAATCACTTGGGAATCCTGGAAGAACATCCAGAAATTTTAGCTTCTGTGAGTTTTGTAAAGAGCTCTTCAGAAGCCAGGCATGGTGGAGCCCATCACACTGCCTGCAACGCCTCTTATTTCTCATGAAGTTCTTTTCTAAGAAACTCAACAGAAGCAATAGCTGCCCTATGCTGGATGAATTTTATGTCTTTATGCTGCCAAATGGCAGCCTTCTAGTGGCCTGCTTTGTTTTTCCAAGATTGCACCTTCTCTCACCTTCCCTATATGTAATTACATTTCTACTTTTTAGTTAACAATAGACAGTTTAATATATGCCAACTTGGTACTGACGCCTCATCACTGTAAAGAAGGAACTCAAAGGTCAATCTCTGAAGATAATCCTTCTCAAAATCTTAAAAGGAACTTGGAGTCCTTAGAGTCAGGTCACCAATCCCAAATCCTGTCCAACCATGCAAAGAAAGTTTTGTCGACTCTTGGGGAAGGTGAGGAAATGTGGCCATAATACACATGTCTTGCTGCCTCTGAGGGGACAAAAATCCAAATACCTCAGCCCTCCCCATGGAGGAAATCTGGCAGCCCAGGTCCCAGAGGAGCCTGCCTGGATCCCACATGGCCACAGATCCCTGCGGTGTACCCCCATCCTCAGTCTCCACAGGGTATGCGATGTCTGCTTCTCGAAGTAGAGTATTAAATTAATATGCTGTGGTTTCAATCATCAAACTCCATGACATCAAAGTGACCCACTGGAAAAAAAAAAAAAAAGAACTTCTCATTGGTAACATGCCCAGATCTCTGCTGTTTCTATCATTTTCATTTTCTTCTCTCTTTCTAATCAGATATACCAACTAAGTTCTCTGTATTTTCACATTGTGCTGCCGGTTTATCGTATTACTTTGAAGGAGGGTAAATAATTGATTTGATCCATTACCTCTAATTCCTCTCACTCTATTAGATAGGGCCTAAGCTACATGTCAACACCAGACAGATTGCGTTTTAAACCCAGCCTCTCAAATAACCTAACTATGGCATGCTTTGAAAGAATTCAAATGATCAATGTAGAGGTGCAGAAAAACAGGGATCATAGATGAACTTACTCTAACAGGGTCCCAGACAGCATGCAAGTGAGCATTTGAGTATGGCAAATGTTTTCTACAAACTAAAATCTACTTTAAATGGCTGAGGAACCTGTCATTTCTTTGTCATCTCTCAAAATCAGGGACCTTCATTCTCAGTCTTCTTTGATATGGAAGTGGTTTGAAGTGTGGTTATTGTGTTACGTGAAGAGTATCCAGGGGGAAAAAACGAGTTCCTGTTGGCAGCAGGAAGAACATGAGTGTCAACCTGATTAACAAACACAGGTCCAACCCTGTCAACCCACACACTTGATGAACTATTATTGCCCCAAGTCCACAGTGGCGGGTGGAGGTGGGGAATGCAGCTACAAGTCCAGACTGCAAAACAGTTCCCTCAGGTTCAACGTCATCTCTCTGTGGCTACTGACTGGTTACCCCTGTGCATCGAAAGATAGTTGCCATGAAAAACAATGGTAATTACTTCTTTAGTCAGAGCCACTGAAGATCCCAGACTCAACAAGGATCCAATTCTGACACGGGTGTAGAAGTTTAGCACAAATGTAAGCAAGTAACCTTGAAGATGCAGAGGGAGAACTCTATAAATAACTCAACTGTCCAATAATAATAGGATAATTAATAAATGATGATGTGCCACTTGAGAGAAAATATGCTTATTCGAAGTCATGATTTTGATTATCTAAGGACAATGAAAATATTAAGGCATGATATTAAGTGAAAGAAGCAGGATTCAAAATAGTATATGATTAGAATGTAAACTTCATCAGAAGAATATTGTGTGTGTGTGTGTGTGTGTGT
>RJWT010036980.1:0-13144 GCA_004365215.1 Cuniculus paca | reverse complement strand
GAGTGTAGACTGGTGCAACCACTGTGGAGGTCAGTCTGGAGGTTTCTCAAAAAGCTAGGACTGGAAGTCCCATTTGACCAGCTATTCTGCTTCTGGGCATATTCCCAGAAGAAGTGAAATCATCTTACCACAGTGATATATGTGCACCCATGTTTTATAGCAGCATAATTTGTAATAGCCAAATCTTGGAAACAACCCAAATGCTCATCGACAGAGGAATGAGTAAAAGAGATGTGATATTTTTATACAATGGAGTACTACTCAGCTATAAAGAAGGATCACATTGAGGTTTTTATAGGTAAATGAATGCAACTTGAGACCATACTCATAAATGAAATTAATCAAATCCACATGTGTGAACACCATATCATCCCCCTAGTGTAAGAAACTGAAAGAGTAAATAAGATACAAAATCTTCAATAAATATTGTGAAAGGGTAAGAAACTGCTCAAAAGGAAAAAACACCTCAGGGAAAAGGAGGAAAGAAGGTAGGGAAAAGAAAAAAGATATAAATGTGTATGAATATACACCAAAGATAGCTAAGATAACTGTACTACTAATTCTATTAGTTCTTGGAACAAAACAGGTAACATTCATAGGATTAGATCAATTTTGCGTGGTTGTATCTGGTAATCTGAGTAACTCTTTTGAAGATAACTATATATGAAATAACAACCTACCGTATGTTCCTACCACCTTGTTTTGAAAGCCTATATTGTTATTGTTTTGGACTCTCTGATATTATTTATTTGTCTTTTTTTCTCTTGTTTTTCTTGTGTTTTGTTTTGTTATTCTGCCTAGCACAGAAAGGATAGATATACATGTATAGGCTTATCCATGCCTACAACTACTCCTAAAGAGTTTACAAGAACTGATTTTAGTAAAGGTGATGGTATGAACAGCTACTATAAAGAAAATGAGACAATATGGTAGCCATTGCTGATTTATTATCATCATGTTTTGAAGTCCAATAATGCTATTATTCTTTGACTTGATTGGTTTTAGTCAGTTCTCTATTATTTGATTGCAATATATGAGAAGGTATGGACAGCTGTCTTGAAGAAAACAAGAGACATTATGGTAGCCATTGGTGATTCCTTACTGTCTGGTTTGAAAGTCTGTAATGCTTTCATTCTTTTGTTTTGAATGGTGCTATACTATTCTATTTTGTTTGAATTTATTGTGTGTGAAGGTATGAACAACCATTTTGAAGAAAACAAGAGACACTATGGTATCCATTGTCAATTTCCTGTTTTCTTCTTTTGAAGTCCTACATTGCTTGCATTGTTCTGTTCTGATCTGCTTTGTTCTGTTTTGTTTTGTTCTGTTCTGTTTTAATTTCTTTAAAATAAAAAAATAAAAAAGGGCAAGAGATTAAAAACTCTAAATCATCAAAAAATAAGTAAATACAATTAAAGGGGGGAAAAGGGCAGTGGGAAAAAATTAGTTCTCCTATCTGAAGTATTTCAATTGGAAAAGCACCATCTTCATCCTTCAATATGGGTTCCACAGGTCTTGGGAGGTGTTTAATACAATTCCTCTTTATTCTCACCAAACACTTCGGTGCTATCTGTAGGTTGAGCCCTGCCCTGTGCCATTTTTTCTTTTCTACCAGGCAGGGCTGGTTAATGATATGTTGTCATTGCAGGGCTAAATTCACTCCTGAGGGGTTTTTTTTTATCCTCACCCAGATCTGCTGCCAACCCAAACTAGCTTCCTGAAATGAGTCTAGACTCTGGGAGTTGTTCCTCTCCTTGTCTCCTTGGAATAGAGTTCCTCCTTTTCCCCAACTCACCTCATTCATAGAATTGGATGAAGAATCCTTCTACCCTGCTATCTTAGCAGTAAACTTGATGTATCTCTGTGGCCACACAGCCATTAATCTTTTAATTGGGGAACTTAATCTTCTTACACTCTAGGTTATAGTTGATACATAGAAACATATCTATCATCCAAATACTTTTCTCCGGGTTGTTTTGTACATTCTTTGTTTCTTTCTCTCTTGTTCATCTTTGTAATTTAAACATTTTCTTTTTTGGTTTCTTTTTCTTTGTTTGTTTTGTTTTTTGTTTTTGAGACATGGTCTCATTATGCCGTTCAGACTGGCCTTGAGCTCACTTTGTAGCCCAGGCTGGTCTCAAACTTGCAACAATCCTCTTGCCTCAGCCTCCGAGTGCTGGGATTACAGAAGTTCATTGCCACACCCAGATAGTTTAACCATTTTCTGTATTTATAGTGTTTGATTTTCTTCTCTTTCTCTTTTGTGCATCTATTTGGCTCTCAGTTTTACACTTTTTCATGTTTTCATAATGTAGGTATCTTTCTGCTTCTAGTATAGGACTCTTGTTTCTTATAGGAACTGGTGGTGACAAATACCCTGTTTTTGTTTGTCCTAAAAATCTTTATTTCTTTTGTTTCTGAAGAATAGCTTTACTAGATTCAGGGGACCTCATGGCACAACGACAGTGCATCTGACTCCACTTTTATTAGGTTTAATTTTTAATTAGGTTTAATTTTTTTTTAATTTCAGGGCTTTGAATGAATCATCCCACTATCTCCTGACTTGTAAGAATTCTGCTGCTAAGTCTGCTGTTAGTTTAACAGTGATAATTTTTCAGAGATAATTTTTTTGTTGAATCTATTAGGGGTCTTTTGAACTTTTGGGTCGAGGACATCTGCATCTTTCCCAAGACTTAAAATTTTTGCAGCAAATGTTTTGATGAGTAGGTTTTTCTATTTCCTTCTGTCATTTTCCTGGCCTTCTTAATGTGATTGTTTATTTGTCTAATGATGTCTCATAAATCTTGAAGTCTTCCTTAGTTCTTTTCATTTTTTAATTTGACTGAATTATTTCAAAACACCTGCACTGAAATTGATTCTTTCTTCTACCCTCTAATTCTCCTCTTGAGGTTCTCCACTGTATTTTTATTTCATTTACTGAAGATTTTTACTCTAAGATTTCTGATTCCTTTTTATGATCTCCCCTCTGAATTTCTCATTCATACCATGAATTATCTCTTGCTCATTTCACTGAACTTTCTTGTCTATATTCTCTTGCATTTTAAGTTTCCTTAAAATCACCCTTCTAAATTGTTCTTCAGGCCATTTGGCAATTTCTTCTTCTTTGGTGTGTTTTGCTAGAAAGTTACTGCATTGCCTTGGAGGCATCATTTTGACCTTTTTTTTTTTCAAGTTGCTTGGGCCTTCCAAAGGTAGTCATATGTCTGTTTGGTCAGTTGCCTCTACCACTTTATAGGGTGACTTTCATAGTAAAAGACTTTACACTGGTGTGTACACTAAGGCATCATTTGGACATTGTGTATTGGCTTTGGTTCCAATGGTAACTGCAGTGTAGTGTGTCTGTGCAGCTTGATCACCTGTGAACAGTGTTGGCATTTTCTGAGTGTTTTAGTGGCCAAGGCTGCAGTGGGTGTGGGACTGCACTGCCAGCTCCAGTGTAGCTCCCAGGAAGGTAGGGTTGTTAGCATCTCTCAACACAGTACATTTGCCTGGAGGTTGAGCATCAGTCTCCACAGGTCACCAGGGTGCACCAAGAACATATGGAATATCATGTTCAGTAGTGGTCAGTGCCTGTCAGTGACTGAGGCCCACATGGGAACCCAGACAGGACACCCGTCAATGTTGGAAGACTGCACGGGTGATAACACAGAGCCTCTAGAGGCCCACTTGTTCAAGGAGGTCTTCCTATATGTTTTCCATGGGAGATTTTAAATGTCCCAGTTTCTTTTTTTTTTTTTTTTCAGCACCAGGGATTGAACTCACAACCTCACACTTGCCAGGCAGGCGCTTAGGCCGCTAAGCTAAATCCCCAGCTGTTCCAGTTTCTATAAAAAAGGTTTTAATGTCCCAACACTAATGAAGTGCCTGTATTACAGATTTCTGCAATAAATGCCTATTTTTGCTTGTAATCTTGAAGATATTCTTGATACCTGTAAAATGGAGATACTAGTCTTGAGGTATTGTCTTAAAGGGTCAAACATCTGTTTTGCAGAGCCTGATCCTCTGGGAATCCACAGACTGTTCAACTGCTTCTTGGGGTCACAGGAAGATGAGTAGGCCTGCCTGGCTCTTTCTTGGGGATCTTGGTAGGTCAAACCACCCAGGGAACCCCTAATCAGTTAGGGGTTTCACAAGTGGTCATAAGTTGTCAGCATATATGGCTGTCTATATGCCTCTCTGAGCTCCTGTGAGTTAAACTATTCAAGGTGGACTCCCTGGCTACTCTCCAGGTGTCAGAGGTTTAAGCAGGGCCATTTAGCTTTTTCTGCAACAGCAGAACTGCAGATAGGGCTACTGGGCTATTTCCAGGACCAAGCATGAGTGGACAGGGCCTCCTGCCTGCTTCCAGGCAAGCACGGTATTTGGGACCACTCAAATGTCTTACTGGGGAGGAGTCTTCAGCCTGTCTCTCAGTGTGGACCAGCTGCATGCTTGCAGGAGCTGTGTGGGTAGGGCCACTTGGCTGGAATGTGAGGATGACTCAATGAGCCACTTTACAACATGCTGGACCAACAAGCTCACAAGGTAGTCATTCAGCAAGAGCCTGTGCTGGGGTGGCCACAGTGTGGGCCAGGCTCTCTCTCCAGGACAACACAGCAGTGTGGACACAAAAACTCCACAGACTGAGCTAAGCCTATGAGGGCCACAGGCTTCTCCAGTACTAGATGCCTAGATGTCTGGCAAGGTGAGTGCCAGGGCCTCCTGCTCATACTCTTTCCTGAGCAAAGTCTATCTTTTTTTGGTACCAGGGATTAAACTCACAACCTCATGCTTGCCAGGCAGACACTTATGCTGCTGAACTAAATCCCTGGCCTGCAAAGTCTACTTTGGTTCAGAACAAGACAACAGAGACTGTATGCTTAGTTACCTTCTGTACAACACCCTGTGCATCTCTGTTACAAGCAACTGAGTTAGATAGAAATATTATAGGCAGTCAGACATGACTGGGCCCTCAAGGGAACCAGTGCAGAAGGCCAGATACCTTATAACTGGGGGGGGGGGGGATAGACACCTCCACTGTGGGCTGGACCTCAAGAAAAAAGAGAAATCAAATGTACTCAAATACTTCCTAAGGATAAACATCAGGAATTGATATTCTAAATAGGTCTCTATCACCCTGAGGAAGCCAGGAGTTACCATCCCAACCCCCTACAAGACTTGGAGGACAGGTTTCACTGGGACAGATTGGCTCCTATCCTCCTCTACCGTCTAGAGGAAATGTCAAGCCTGTTCTGCTTCAATTTCCTTTCTTTGGCTTTACTTCTAATCTTTTCCCCCACTTTGTACTTTCCTTTTTAGAGGCGTATAAAATTAGAAAGAACTCTAGACTGTTCCAACCTTTTCCTCCTACTAAGTTACGTCCATAGAAAATGAGCATTTGCTAACACTGAAGACAGGGAAGTCATCTTAGATGAGGGACACATACCCCATCTCTGGGTCAGATGAGACATTGGAATTTTGCGTATTCAGGAGAACACACATAAAAGCCATGTCCTGACTTAGTGTTCTGGGCAGGTCTCCTTCAGGTGACTGAACCTGAGACATGGTGGAAAGGACTGACTTCTGGGTGAAACCAGAAGGACTTATTTCCAAAAGCAATACACTTGCAGGACCAAAACACATTTACACTAAGGGAGGCTTTCCCACAGTTGGATTCCTTTCTGGAGCCCAACTTCTGGTTATCTGGGGCAATAGAAACTGAGAACAACTGAGCGTTCCTGGGCAGGCTGACTCTCTGATGGATACCCAAAGATTCCTGAGTGAAATTGGCTCATGATCACAGAAAATCTCCACTTACCTATCTTCTTATATCTCTCTGCTAGTAAACTAAAGATGCTCCCCCCAAACTTTTCAGGCAATTATACTACCTCTCCCCTCAGAACTTAGACTGAGGCAGCCTGCAACAACTGTTGACATTTCAAAGAAACCAGTAGGGAATGATTTGCATTTGTGCCTTGCATATGTTAACTAAGAAAAAAAAAAGAAAAGAAAGAAAGTTTCTTTGTGTGTATAAAAGACTGATGTGCCTTCACTAACATGTAAAATATAATTGGTAGATGATAAATATGTTTTACCTGTAAGCTTCAAATAAAGCATAGCCATGTCCCACTGCTAGGAAAGAGCGCCGAGGTAATTAGACAGAGGGCATCAATGCCTTGGAGACTTTGCCTGAGGGCCCAGGGTGGAGTTCCTCAACTTTGTTGTCTTTATCTATCTCCAAAGGAAATCTGCCTCACAGAACAGCCAGAGAAGTGCTCTCACTCACCTTTTACAATAAACAAAAAGCAATAGTTTATTATAAAGTTATGCTTCCTCCTTGAAGCATTCCTGTCACAATTAGGCTTATGGAAACAAAGTTCATGAGCTACCTGGGAAGATAAGATTGTGCACCAGTTTGAGGGTGGATAAGCTGCCTGAATTTTGTCTTCTACTCTCTCCAGAGGGCATCCACATGCCCTGGAGTGGAATCAACCTGAGGGACACATTGAGGACATTATCAAATAGAAATAACAAAGGAATGCCCAATTATTTCTTTTTGCATAGATAGCTGGCTCAATGTCAAAGTCTCATACCCTTATGCATTGCTTTATGTGTTACAGACATGGGCAGCTCAATGCCACAGACTCCTTTGGGATGCATTCTTAAGCACTGGAAGGTGTTTGACCCTTACATGTTGAAAAGAGCTATTTGATATTTCTTTGCACATGTGTGGGGTCTACATATCCCCTAGAGTCAAAATGGAATGGAGAGGGAAGTATTAATTAAGATGTTCTTTCACAACTAAAGTCATACTATAAGAAAAAGGAAAAATGGTCAGAATTACTTTATGTTCAAACTGTTTTTTTCATTTAGAAATAAATTCTCATTTATGCTCAAGGTATAATTATAATCTTTATGAGACTATTCCTATTCATAGGTCTCTTTCTCTCAGTGACTTAAAACAAATTAAGCTAGAACTAGGAAAATTTTCAGATGACCCTGATAAATGTACCAGGCTCAGGATAAAACCAAGGAGCCAGAGATGGTGCCAATTAGAATTTGAGAGCTTTTATTAGCTAGCCAGTGACCGAACAGTAGAATACATGCAGGAAACCACTGTGCGGTAATGGGCCGAGTGGGGAATGGGTATTTAAACATAAAGTCACATTTATCTTCGTCAATGACTGCTGCTAACATTTTACAGAGACACCCTGTTTTTTGTAAACCTGGTGGCTCGGAACTTACCGGTCAGTCCCAGGATGGGGGCTGACTTGCACTTCCCAAGGGGATGTAACTTTGAAACTCTTATCTTGACACATTCCTGATGGGGGCACTGAGAACATGGATCTGGGAGAGCTCTGTCAGAGTTTAGTAGTTTTCCCTTAGGCTAGCCCATACCAATACATCAATATCTTTAGAGGATTTACTCAGACCTGTAAGCTAGGCTGGAAAGATGTAATGTTAATCTTAAATCAAACATTGACTGAATTTTAGCCAAAAGATTGACAGCCAGGGAAACCACCCAGTTCCACTGGAGCACAAGCAGGTCCCGCCCAAGATCCCGGCTGGCCTGACAGCAGGACAGGAGATTGGAGCAGGAGACATTTTCAAGTGTGTGTTCTTGAGGGTCTAGGGAAAAAAAAACCAAGCCTTCTAGCTATTTTAGATTGTCAGCTATTTTTCAGGAGAAAGATGAAAACCCCTCTGACTTCTTAGTTCATTTATTAGAGGCACGCATAAAAGAGACTTCCCTAGATCCTGAGTCAATAGAGGGACAGATTTTGCGTAAAGACATGTTTATTACCCAGTCAACCTCAGATATTAGAAAATGTCACAAAAGGTAGCCTTTGCTTCAGATACTTCACTTGATACTTTAGTAAAAGCTGCCTTCTTAATTAAAACAACTCTGAGATTTCATCTCACTCCAGAAAGAATGGCCAGGATCAAGAAAACCAACAACAACAAATGCTGGAGAGGCTGTGGGGAAAAAAGAACCCTTCTCCACTGTTGGTGGGAGTGCAGACTGGTGCAGCCTCTGTGGAAATCAGTCTGGAGGTTCCTCAAAAAGCTAGGATTGGAAGTCCCATTTGACCCAGCTATTCCGCTTCTGGGCATATTCCCAGAAGAAGTGAAATTATCATACCACAGTGATATATGTGCACCCATGTTTTATAGCAGCACAATTTGTAATAGCCAAATCTTGGAAACAACCCAAATGCCCATCAATTGAGGAATGGATAAAAAAATGTGGTACTTTTATACAATGGAGTACTATTCAGGTATAAAGAAGGATCACATTGAGGCTTTTATAGGTAAATGGATGCAACTTGAGACCATACTCATAAGTGATAAACCAAACTCACATGTGTAAACACCACATCATCTCCTTAGTGTAAGAAACTGAAAGACTCAATAAGATCCAAAATTCCTGATAAATATGGGGGAAAGTTTCTGAAGTCCAATGGTGCCTTTATTCTTTGATTTGATTCATTTAAGTCTGTTTTCTACTATTTGATTGCAATATGTGAGAAGATAGGAACAGCTCTTTTGAAGAAAACAGGGGATGTTAAGATACCCATCATTGGTTTCTTGTCTGATTTGAAGGCCTGTAATGCTTTCACTCTTTTGTTTTATCTGATTTCATATTATTGTGTATTGTTTGAGTTGATTGTCTGTAAATGTATGAACAACCATTTCAAAGAAGGCAAGAGACACTAGGGTAGCCATTGTTAATCTCCTGTTGTTATGTTTTGAAGACCTATATTGCTTGCAGTGTTCTGTTCTTAAAAGCTATGTTGTGTTTGATCCTATTGTTTTGTTTTGCATTGTTTTGTTTTGTTTTGTTCTATTCTCTTTAAAATTAAAAACCAAATCTGTCTTCTTAGTATCTATAATCAGGACTGGGAGACAGTCAAAGAGAGAATACAGAGGCCAAAAAGTAGCTGCCCTTGTTGCAGCCTTAAAAGAAACAGATGTTCAGTCTGATTATCAGGGCTCCAAGAAGAACCCAAGGACTAGACCCAGCTGCTGCTACTGTGGAAAACCAGGCCACCTTAAGAGGGACTGATTTAAGAGGCCCCCCCAAGTCATGCCCTGACTGCAAAAGCTGCCACTGGAAACAAAACCACTCTGAAGCAGAACCCCAGCACTCAGATTTGTCTCCCCAGATGGTCCAGCAGGACTAAAGGGCCTTAGGTACTCATCTCCTCCTTCTGGCCAGACTCTCATCTCTGCCTGTCATCTCCATGAAGGAGCCCTGAGTAATCATGACAAGAGGTAAAAACTAGCCTATTGCGGGACATTGGCACATGTCTCTTTGTCCTTCTCAACTCTGGTCTTCCTTCCAGGCATCATAACTCAAACAGTCACCAGAATATATGCTGTAGCCAGGTGTGGTGGTGCATGCCTGTAATCCCAGCACTCGGGAGGCTGAGGCAAGAGGACTGTTGCAAGTTTGAGACCAGCCTGGGCTACACAGTGAGCTCAAGGCCAGCCTGAACTGCATAGTGAGACCCTGTCTCAAAAAGATCTAAAAAAAGGACTGGGGATTTAGTTCAGTGGCGTAAGTGCCTGCCTGGCAAGCTTGAAGTCACGAGTTCAACCCCCAGTACCAAAAAAAAAAAAAAAATTGCTTAAACTGTAACTGGGATAGCTTTCTCTTTACTCATTCCTTTTAGTTATTCCTAAAAGCCTAACTCCAATCCTGCAGAGATTTTACCCATCTAAATGCTGTAATATATATCCAGGTTGCCAACTGATCACAATGATGCTGAGACTGGTTTTTACAAATGCAGTATATATTGTTGCTCATACATAAAAACTTAAGAATGTTTTTCATTGGTCAAAATAATGTATTCATCTGGTTCTCTTATGTTATCAAAAAAAATTTAGAGGGATTTATCACAAAGTGTAAGACACCATCAACAAAGGGTCCTTAGAGCCAATGGGTTACAATTGCCATCCTTAGAAATAGTTTCTAAACTTACCTGTCAACGCGAATGCTCATGCTTTGATTATACACGCCTTTGTATATATACTTTGATTAAAATTTGTTCTTGTCTTAGAAGGTGCCAAACCCCAAGGCATCCTACAGATGAAACCAATAATGAATATGCTAGTTTCCTTTTAGATTCCTTTTCCTGACATCCACCAGATCTTGTCCAGATAAAAGGTTGTATGACACATGTTGAGGCCTTAAACAATTATATTCATTGTGGGAAAATACCCAAGCCAAGCCAAACCAAACCAAACCAAAAGGAAGACTCTGCACTGAGGAGATAAGAAGACAGCATTTAATCTTTACGCCAGTGGACTGTTGGATTTCGTGCCAGTGGACTGTTGCAGGGATAATTCCTCAAAAGCAACAGTGCTGAATATAGGAAGAGTTTAGTTTATATAGAACCTCAAAGTGGGAGGTACAAAGCAAGTGATAAAACATTACAAAATTGGTTACATACATTGAGTCATATATTGCCAGGCAAGCTAGTCTTGAAACAAAGGAATTGTTTATCATAATATAGAAACACTCTGGGAGGGAGGGGAGGGGGCCCTTATAGGATGAGCACAGTTAAGGGCATTACCATAATATAGGACCGTTCTGGTGAGGGGCCCTTGAATCAGCCCAGGGTGACTTAAGGTATAGGCAAATACTCTGACTCAGTGCTCATCGGAGGTACGCAGCTGGGCTGCAGACACCATCAAGGGCAACTGAATCCAGCAGAAACAGCAGAATAGTATCTTGGTCAGAGACCTCTAATGGATCATGAAATATCTATAAGTTTGCCATCTCATAAATGTGTTCCTACATTATAATTGTGCCCCAACATACTCAATGGGCCTTAAATGACACCACAGCTGGTATCTGTCTCCTAAATGAAAAAAGTAAAATTAATGAGACAAGCTGTCCTCCAAAATCAGACTGCATGAGACATTCTAACAAAAGATACTTAGACAACTGTAAAACCTAAATGTTGTGTGTATATTCCTAATTCTTCTGCTAATATCTCAATAGCTATTCAAGATATTAGATGACAAATCAATTATAGGTCTGACTCTAAAATTTCCTGGACTTTATCCTTATCCTCCCTATGAGAAGCCATTGCTAGCTCCTCTTGATGGAAATCTTTGTTAACTATATTCATAATTATCCTAATAATTCTATTATTTGACCCTGCATACTTGTTTCTTTGCCTTTGTCTCCTCCAGACTTAAAGCTGTAAACCTACTGAAGATGAAAATGCCTGGTGTCTACTGAGGGCCTTTAGATAGATCCTCTGCAGAGCATCGCTGGCTGCCAATCAACAACTACAACCTCCTTCAGCCTGAAGAAGCCAGATCAGTCATCATCCATTACTCCCTCGTGGCAGTTTGGGTTACTTCTTCAGAGGGGGGAGTGTTACAGGCAGCTGAGTTAGATAGAAATATTATAGGCAGTCAGACAGGACTGGGTCCTCAAAGGAGCCAGTGCAGAATGCCAGATACCTTACAACTATGGGGAAGACAGACATCTCCACTGTGGGCCAGACCTCAAAAAAAAGATAAATCAAATGCACCCACATACTTCCTAAGGATAAACATCAGGAATTGATATTCTAAATAGGTCTCTGTCACCCTGAGAAAGCCAAGAGTCCGCATCCCAACCCCCTACAGGAAGAGTCACTGTTCCGTATTCATGCCCACTTGCTACATGACTCACTTCCCCATTTGATTCTGATTTAATCAATTTTATCTGAGCAATTACACTTGTAATCTTATTGATCGACCATAGCTTTGTACCACCTAAGGTCCACCTTAAGAGTTTCCGTGTTTTGCCCACCTTAGACCTGCCTCATTTTGTGGTTTTATTCTATAAAAGTCCCTAGAAAAGCCAGTCTTTGGTACTTCTGTCTCTCTCTCAGACAGAAGCTTTCTTTCTCTCAATAAGTATATTCTGCTCGTAACCTCTGTTGTTCCTAAAATTCATTCTTCAATTTTAGAGAACATGAACTTGTACCAGACAGCTGGTAGGTTGGGAGTTTCGTTCCCCTATATCCTATCCATGGTGTGCACCGTCTCTGTCACATCTTCACTGCACTCTTTCCTCTATCTCAAAGCCACCAATGGTTCAGCTGCTGGTGTGTGTGTTTGTGTCCTTTCGGTAGGGACAGGTGGCTTACACAGGAAAAGATAGGTTTTATTAAAAATTAGTAGGAAAACTTACTAAAAGCACCTCTGCCTCTACAGGTAGACTCCACAGTTAGAATAATTAGAAAATTAAGCATCCCACATACCAAAGTAAAGCCATCTCCAAAATGATATTTTAGGACCTTACATAGTTTTTCCTTTATATGTACAGAGAATCTCATTCACAAAAGCCATGAATCTGGCTTGAAGCAGATTTGCTTGTTTGATTGTAGTTCCGTATTCTTTTCATTCTGGTATAACTCCATGGCCAAATAGCTTACTTACCCTTCACATGAATGTGGCTGATTCATCCAATGCTCACTTGAAGAAAGGGAGAGAACATTCTTACCATGCCCACATAGTAGCCAAGATGCAGGTTACACCGATGAAGGAAAGTATAACTTCCATGCTCCTGTTTGGATTCCCTTAATTACCAACAGAATCAACCTTAATGTGGAAAACAACTTTGTGTATAATCAATTGCAAGAGAGGTTTTATATTTAATACTGCATCATTTGATTCTCCACCATGGACTTGTAATGTAACTTATCCAAGTCGAAGTGCAAAAAATTCTGTGACTCTCTTCCATGACTAATCTTGCCTCTGAAATAGATATAGAATTAAAACTATGATTTCAGCACATCAAAATTACATCTGGTGAAATTTAATAATTTTATAGCCATCCATGTTTAATTTTACATACTTTAATTTGGATATACTATCAAATTAGTTTCTTTTTAGACACAGAGACCTTCATATTGTAAGCTCGATAGCCATTAGTCAGATCCATTACTGTTCTTCCCAAAATCATCCTTTCTCCTCTTTAACCAGTACTTCCCTTCTTAGGTTAAGAAATATTTTGTACTAGCTGGGTGTGGTGGCTCACACCTGTAATCCCAGCACTTGGGAGGCTGAGACAGGCAGATCGTTGTGAGTTTGAGACCAGCCTGGGCTACCAAGTGAGCTCAAGGCCAGCCTGAAC
>RJWT010036979.1:0-13152 GCA_004365215.1 Cuniculus paca | reverse complement strand
AATGATTTATTTATAAACCAAAAAAACCCTGTACAAACGAATAATACAGTGATTTGAAGTATTTTAGTACCAACAGTATTTTGGGTGTACTGAAGCATGTAGCAGCAGTAGGGATAAAGCTCCTGGACTTGTGCATGGTGGATACACACTCTATCACTGAGCTCTGCTTCCAGCTCCTCAAAATACCTTTTTTTAATCATTTGAAGATAGAGGGCTGGCAATTTAGCTCAGTGGCACAAGCGCCTCCCTGGCAAGTGCGAGGTTGTGAGTTCCATCCCCAGTACCAAGGAAAAAAAAGAAAATAGAAACTTTCCTCAGTACAAGGAAGAAAGAAAATATTTTTAAGAAGTGTTCTTTTAAGGTAAACGTTTTGTAAAGCATGTAAGTCTTTTTAAGGTGTGTATCTTTAAATTAACGTGCAAAAGGGCAAAGTAACTCTGTTTTTGTTTTTGTTTGAGACGGGGTCTCACTGTGTAGTTCAGGTTGGCTTTGAACTTACCATGTAGCCAAGGCTAGCCTCCAACTTCAAGCAGTCCTCCTGCCTCAGCCTCCTGAGTGCTGGGACTACAGACATGCACTGCCACACCCAGCTCTCCTTTGTTCTTGATGCATTTGTACCCATTGCTGGGGTTGAGGTCATAGTAATATTTTCATGACAATTACTAAGCATTAATTGATACATATTATTGAAGTAACAGTTTTAAGTGATAGTGATAATCATTTTTTTCTAGGTTTTTTTTTGTTGTTGGTTCATGTTTGCAGTACATAGTGATCACAGTCCTTATGTGGAGTTGATATGTGTACATAACATATCTTAATTCTTTTTCCCTTTCTCTTTCTGATACTTATTTTCTTGTTTGTTTGTTTGTTTTGTTTTTGGTATTTTTTGAGACAGGGTGTCGCTGTGCAGTTCAGGTTGGACTTGAGCTCACTTTGTAGCCCAGGCTGGCCTTCAACTCGCTGCAATCCTCCTGTCTCAGCCTTCCAAGTTCTGTGATTACAGGGGTGCACCACCATACCAAGGCCGATACTCATTTTAAAAATGTACTTTTTCAGCCAGGCGTGGTGGCTCACACCTGTAATCCCAGCACTGAGACAGGCAGATCGTTGTGAGTTCGAGACCAGCCTGGGCTACAAAGTGAGCTCAAGGCCAGCCTGAATGGCATAGTGAGACCCTGTCTCAAAAACAGGGCTGGGGATCTAGCTCAGCGGTCTAAGCGCCTGCCCGGCAAGCACAAGATTGTGAGTTCAATCCCTGGTGCCGGAAAAAAAAAACAAAAAAACAAAAAACAAAAAACGTACTTTTTCCTCTGCTCTCTTTCTCCTCCACAGGACATTGCACTTATTTTGCCATCTTCTGAAGGTTCTATTTCTGAACTTGAGCAGCTCTCCAATTCTCTACCGAACAAAGAATTAATGACCTCGATCTGTGATTGTCTGTTGGCTACTTTAGCTAATTCTGAGAGCAGTTATAACTGTTTACTGACATGTGTTAGAACAATGATGTTTCTTGCAGAGCATGATTATGGATTGTTTCACTTAAAAAGGTAATGCTTTGTCTAATTTTATATACTCGAAGGTTTAAGTTTTTACTCTTGTCATGCCCTCCCCTTGTAAATTAATTCACACCTACTGTAGAAGGTTGAAGGTATGATTTCTTGGCTACAAAAAATTGTGTTATGCTAGAAAAAAGTTTTTTTTATTGGTAAGTAGTATTCCAGCATTCTGGGTTGTTTCTGAGTTTTAAAGTTTTGAATAAAGCTGATATAAACCTTTGCATATAAATTTTTTTGTGTGCCTAAATTTTTCTTTTGCATTGGTAGCTCAGTGTGCAATGATTGTGTCATGTGGTAGATGTATGATTAGCCTTGTACAAAGCTCTCAAACTGTTTTCCATTTTGCCTACCATTAAGGAATGAGAGTTCTAATTAGGTCTCATCCTCATCAGAACTTGGTATTTCCAGGGTTTCTTGTTTGTTTTTATTTTTTTAAGACAAGGCGTTGTGCTGGGCGTGGTGGTACATGCCTGTAATCCCAGCACTGGGGGGCTGAGGCAGGAGGATTGCCATGAGTTTGAGGCCAGTCTGGGCTATGTAGTGAGTTCCAGAGCAGCCCGAATTGTGTAGTGAGACCCTGTCTCCAAAATAACAAAACAAAACAACAACAACAAAAAACAAGCTGCTGTTTATGTTGCCCAAACTGAGTTCAACTCCTTGACTTGGGCCGGGGATATAGCTCAGTGGCACAGCACCTGCCTGGCAAGCATGAGGTTCTGAATTCAATTCCCGGTACCAAAAGGAAACAAAAAAAGCTCCGTGGCTTAACCAGTCTTCTTGCCTCAGTCTCCTGAGTATGTGAGACTGGAGAGCCATGTGCCACTGTGGCTAGCCTTGCTAGTTTTGATTTTAGATGTTCTGATAAATATGTTTTGGGCCCCAACTTTTGATGGAACATAGGGTTTTATGTAGTGGCTAATAATTGGTATAATCCAATTTTGAAACCATTCTGCAATATTATCTTTATATTTGTGTTCATTCCTATTTATTGTACCTTTTCACTTTGTTATGTTGTAAGGTTCTGAAGTCTTATCTTTCTTCCTTTTATATCATTTTATCAGCCATTTATGAGGATATCTCAGAATCTAATCACATTTTCCAAATATAAACACTGTATGCTTAGAGTTAATATCATAGTTATTTCCATGTTAGCTAATTATGTTATAGCTCAAGGGACATAATTGAAATATTTGAATAGTTTGTACTTGAAATCTTGTTGATCCTCTAGAAACAATATAAATGCTTAATTTTACCAGGTCTGTATATTATAAAGATTTTAGATATGTATTTGTTTGTTATATTGAAATGTTTTCTATATTGGGCTGGCAAACTAGCCCGTAGGCCAAAAAAGTCAGCTTCTAGCTTTGTATGTGGTGGTAGTTTATTGGAACACAGCCATCACTTGCATTGTCTAAGACTACTTCCTCACTGTACTAGCAGAGCCGGTAGTGAGTGAGACTGCTGCTGCCTGTAAAAGATAAGCAGAGTTATGTGTAGCCTGCAGAACCTACCTTTTTTGCCATCTAATTCTGACAGAAGTTTGCTGACCTTTACTCTAGATCCTTGATTTCCTTCTGTCAGATCAGTGTCCTCCTTTGTAGCTATTACGAAACTTAGGTTTTATCTAACCTGGGCTGGTTTCTTGACAGCCGTATCCCTCTGATGTTACAAAAGTCCTCAAGTTGTAAGAAGTTTACAAAATAGGGAACTGGCTTTTCTTGTGCTAGGTTTTATAAATTTACTCTGAGGAAATGTGTCTTTGTGAGCTTCAAATTTAGATGTAAAAGCAACTGGTTCTGTAGATACTGCTTTGTTACACGATATATGCAGACACACTACAATGCTTACTTTCCTTTAAATGATGGAATAAAATTTATTGTTTCTGACGTTAGATAGTTCATTGCTTATACAATTTATGTGCTTATATTTTAACCCAATATCTCCTCTGTATTTTCTTTATTAATAGTTCCTTAAGGAAAAACAGTAGTGCTCTGCATAGTTTACTGAAACGAGTGATCAGCACATTTAGTAAGGATACAGGAGAACTTGCATCTTCATTTTTGGAATTTATGAGACAAATCCTTAACTCTGAAGCAATGGTAAGTTTGTGTGTTTATATTTGATGGTTTTTAGTTTTACAGAGTTTGTCATAAGGGAGCATTTTAGTTAAAAAATATCTTGGAACTTAGATTTTTTTCTCTGCCCTCTACTACTATAAATAACTGCTTTCTGCTTATTTTTAAGAAACAGGTATTTATTGTAAGGGTAGATTATATTGAAATCTAATTTAGTAGGCATCATTATTTTATGAATACTATTTGGCACTACCTAAAATACTTTTTAGTTTAAAATAATTTTTGACATTGTTACCTTGCGAGGATACTTCAGACTAGTCAAGTTTTATTGGTTTCTTAAATATTTATTTATTGTCCCTTAATTGAGCATTTACGACAGTAATTGTGATTCGAATGCTCACCCCTGGGAGTTAGGGGTGACTATAGTTTTCAGTAGTAAAATATTCTGGATTATTTTTTGAGGTAGGGTCTTACTATGTAGTTCAGGCAGACATTGAATTTACTCTGTAGCCCAGGCTGGCCTTGAACTTGTGATGATTCTCTTGCCTCAGTTTCCTGAGTGCTGGGGTTATAGGCGCGCACCACCATGCTTGTCTATTTTGAGTTTAGATACAAATTAAATACTACTTCATATATTCTAAAAGCTTATTAAAATATAGTTAAGTTTCATCTCATGAATGTTTTCCAAAATCTTTGAATATTGTGGACCCAATTTCAGAAGCTACTAATAGACCTGGTTAGTGGTTGCACTTACATACACTAATTTAGTTTGAAACATTCTGATATATTTGAGTGTTAATTTAGACAAGTCTGAGAACCTTCAAATGAAGAACTGTTGTAAATTTTATGCTGGTATTTTTGCTCCTGTTAGAGTATAAATGTATTACTCCCTTTAAAAAAAAAGTAAATTGAATATATTTTTACTAAAAAAAGGTAGTGTCAAATAAGTTTGAGAATGTTTCCTTCATGGAGGGTAACTATGCACATTAGTATACTGAAAGCTCTGAGAAGTCCTTGGTGTTTTACTGTGGTATAATTCAGCTTTGGTTAAGTATATTGCTTGTGAAGTGTGTGCATACGTGTGTGTATGTGTGTGTGTGCGCGTATGTGCATATGTATGTACATACACATTATGTCATGTACTCAATCAACAGAGGTTTAAGAAACTCATTTCCTGGGGGCTGAGGATTTAGCTCAGCAGTGAAAGCACCTGCCTGGCAAGTGTGAGGTTGTGAGGTTGATCCCTGGTACCAAAAAAAAAAAAAAAAAAGAAAATTCATTTCCTGTTTAAGATTTCTGTTTGGGGAAAGTTGTAGAGGACTTTTTAGTAGAGTGGTACCAAAATAAATAGATTGTGGGATTTCATAAGCAAAATGTATCCAGGTGTGGTGTTGCGTGCCTGTAATCCCAGCACTCAGGAGGCTGAGACAGGAGGATCACAATGAATTTGAGGCCAGCCAGGGCAAGAGCAGCCTGAACTACTTAGTGAGACCCTTTCTCCAAAAACAAGACAAAACAAAACCAAACAATGTGAAAAATACAAATTTGCTAGATAATATGTTTTCTTTCAGCATGTAATTTATATTTAGACTGTTTAATACAGTAAGTCCTTTTTAGTTGCTGATTGTGTTTGTAGATATCGTCTTGCTAATTTTATTGGCAAGTTATTATTTGTTTTGTGTTACATCTAATTTATTGAAGTCATGTTTCTCACATGCTTTGATTCTGAGAGATTGGCATATTTAGCAGTAAAGGTATGGGTGCCCTATGGAGACTTTAGTGTTTAAACTAATAAGACTATGTATTAGATCCTAATAACTGACACCGCTAGCAAAACAGTTTGACAGATTTTCTTAGATACATCATTGGTTCCTGATCTAAAACCACTAACCAGTTTTCATTCATAGTGTCCACACTTTGCTTTGTTCTCAGAACTGCTAACTAATATGTGCTGTTATTCATCCCAAATCAATGATTTCCTTTTTCACCTTCATCAAGAATACCAAGGCCATCCTGGTCAACTTGTAAATCATTCCTCTCTCCCTTATGTTCTTTCCCTGTTCTTCATAACCCATTACTTCCTTCCTTAGTCAGAGGAAAATGTACCCTTGTGTCACTTCTACCTATAACCTTTTACATTTTCTACATATAACCTGGATCCTGTTGTAATGTTTTTCCTGAATCCTTTCTCCTCATCTGTCTTTGTATTTCTCTTTGCCCTTTGCTAATGGTAGACTCTGAATATGCAAAATCAAATTCATTGTCTTCCCCTTAAACTTGATCAATTTTTTTGTTAATTGGACCATTTATAGCCCCTTAACCTCCAAGAAAGAAAGAAATGAAATAGTACCCAACTTTCTTACTTGTTCATCATCTTCCTTACTTTCTTATTCTTTTCAGAAATTTTATTGCCCTCACAAGGCTCTGCAATACAGAGTTCAACTGAAACAGCAAGAACTAACGAGTATCTTTGTCCTGTTTTTGGCCTTACGGAAAATGCTTTTAGTCTTTCACCATTAAAATGAGTTAGCCATGGAGTTTTAGATGTCTTTTATCAGATTCATGGAGTTTCATTCTATTCCTAGGTGAAGTGTTTTATCATGAAAGTTCTTGGATTTTGTCAGATACTTTTTCTGAGTCTGTTGAGATCCCAGATCCTGTTCATACAGATTGATTTCTGTATGTTGAACTTTGTATTCCTGGGAGAAACCCAACTAGAGCTTAATATAGGATCCTTTTTCTGTTGCTGGATTTTGTTAGCTTTTTTGTTACTGAGGATTTTTATGTTTATCTCCAAAAGGGTTCTTGGCCTATAACTTTGTTTTCTAATGATGTCTTGGGCTTCAGTGAATTAACTGAGAAGTGTTTCTTCTTTGTTTTTGGAAGAGTTTGTGAAGGATTGTTATTCTTTAAATGTGTAGGATTGACCAGTGAAGTCATTTGATTTGGGTTTTTTTTTTTTTTAATGTCAATACTAATTCAATTGCCTTAGCCTGTTTAAATTATCTGTAACTTCTTGAGTCAGTTTCAGTAGTTTTTTGTTTGCTTTTGTTTTTGGTTTGGTTTTATTGGCACTGGGAACGTAACCTAGGACCTCACACATGCTAGGCAAATAGCACCAGAGTTACACTCAACCTTTTTTTTTTTTCCCCCTTGAGTAGTTTAGCTAAAGGTTTGTCAGTCTTGTTGATCTTTTCAAAGATAGTAGTTCTGCCAGGCGTGCTGGCTCATGCCTGTAATCCCAGCACTCGGGAGGCTGAGACAGGAGGATTGTTGTGAGTTCGAGACCAGCCTGGGCTACAAAGTGAGCTCAAGGCCAGCCTGAACGGCATAGTGAGACCTTGTCTCAAAAAGACAAGGGCCGGGGAACTAGTTCAGTGGCCTAAGAGCCTGCCTGGCAAGTGTGAGGTCATGAGTTCAATCCCCGGTGCCGCAAAAAAAAAACAAAAAAACCAAAGATATAGTAGTTCCCCCTTATTTACTGTTTTGCTTTACTTGAGTTCAGTGAGACCCATTCAACGATAGATTCCGTTTAAAATACCAATTGGAAAATTTCAAAAATAAGCATTTCATGAGTTTTAAATTGTGCATCATTCTGTGTAGTATCTTGAAATCTCACTCTGTCCTGCTCTATTCTTGGGAACACAAGTCATCCCTTTGTCTAGTGTATCCACATGGAACATGCTACCCACCAGTTAGTCTCTCTCTTACTAACCTTCTTGGCTGTCAGAGTGACTATTGTGGTATTGCAGTGCTTTGTGGAATGTTCCAGTTACTGTACTTACAATGACACCAATGTGGAAATGCAGTGATGCTGGGAGTTTATTATTACAGTACAGTGCTATACAGTAATCACCTTATTGTTTTTAAACTTCTTGTGCCACATTTATAAATTAAACTTTATAATACGTATGTATATATAAGAAACAACATAGTATATTTAGGGTTCACTACCAGCTATGGTTTTAGGCATTGACTGGGGTGTTCAATAGGAGGAACGGTTGTAACAAAGTTTTTCTATTTTATATTGTTTCATTTATTTCTGTTTTAATGTGTATTATTTCCTTCTTGATTTGAGTTTGGTTTACTTTTCTTTTTTCTGGTTTCTAAAGGTGGAGAAAGATTAGGTTACTGATCTTTCTTTCATTGTACTGTAGGCATTTAGTTATATATTTTGCTCTGGATACTGCTCTTCCTACTTCCCTAAGATTTTGGTATGTTTTGTTTCAATTATTGTTCATTTCAAAGTTTTCTAATTTCCAATGTGATTCCTTCTTTGTCTCACTGATTTTTTGGGAGTGTTTAATTTTCATGCACATGTGAATTCCCCAAATTTCCTTCTGTTACCGCTTTCTCATTTTGTTCCATTCTGATCAGAGCATACTTTGTTTGATTATAGTCCTCTTGAATTTCAGCCTTGCTTCTTTCTGCTATTTAGCATGTAATAAGTGCTGAAGAGTGTTCTTGTTTACAAAAGCTTGTGTTTTCTGTGGCTGTTTGGTAGAATGTTCCATAAATGTCTTGTTAGGAGTTGTTGATTTGTAGTTATTTAAGCTATTTCTTTGCTTATTTTCTGCTTAATTGTTCTTTCCACTACTTAAGTGGGGTACTGGTTTCCAGCTATTCTTAAATTATCTCTCGTTAATTTGGTCAGTTGTTTTGTTTCATGTATTCCTAGGCTTTGTTGTTGGGTACATATATATTCACGATTATTGTATACTCTTGAACCTTTTGTTGTTATAAAGTATTTCCTTTCTTTCTAGTAATAATCCTTATCTAATTGTTTATTATATCCAGCTCAGTTTTGTTTACTGTTTATATGACATGTATTTTTTCTATTCTTTTACTTCCAACCTTCTTTTTCCTTTTAATCTAATATATGTCTCTTGTATGTAGGACATAGTTGAATTATGTTTTATTTTTTACATTCTTCCAATTTCTCTTTTGTTGTATTTATGTTTAATTATTGGCAAGGTAGGATTTCTGATTTATTTATTTACTTCCTATATATGTTATGTCTTTTTTTTCCATCATGCATTTTGTTTTAAGAGGTTTTTTGTTTTTGTTTTTTGCTGTCTTGACTTCCTTGTTGTTTATTTTACTAATTTTTAAAAGTTATTTTGTGAGTGCCCTGGGAACTATAATTAATGCAGTAATTGAAACATTCTACTTCACATTAGTACCAGTTTAATTTCAATAGTGTACAAAACTATTTAGCTCTCATCTCTTCTGATCCCTCTTTCCTTTGTGCTGTTATTGTCATACACATTTCATTTTTATATATTGAGTCTGTCAAGTTTTATAGTTAACTGGTTTACTTAGGTTTTAATTCAAATCGAAGAGATACGAAGATATTTTTATACTATAGTATTTGTTATATTCAGCTGTGTAGTTGATCTTTACTGGCAGTTTTTATTTCTTTATGTGAATTCAGTTACTGTCTAATGTTCTGTTCTGTTCTGTTCTGTTCTTTTTTTTTTGGTACCGGGGCTTGAAACTCACCACCTTGTACTTGTCAACCTGGTGCTGTGCCAGCTGAACTATATCCCCAGCCCTGTACTTTCATTTCAGTGTCACTTCTTTTAGAATTTTTTGTAGTGTTGTTCTGCTAGTGACAAATTCTGTCTTAATTTCTCTGTCTCTGTCTCTCTGTTTTGGGAGACAAAGTCTTGCTGTGTATTTTAGGCTGTCCTTGAACTTTCAGTTTGTAGAGGCTGACCTTAAACTCATGATAGCCCTCCTGCCTCAGCCTCTAAGTGCTGGGATTATAGGTGTGCACCATTATTCCTGATTCTCCTCATTTTTGCTAGTTATATGATTTTTAGTTGATAGTCCTCTTCTTTCAGCATTTTGAATATATCTTCCCACTGCATTCTGAGTTCGTGGATTGTTATGAGAAAGCAGCTCTTGGTCTTGCTGAGCATTCATCTTACATGTGTGTCACTTCTCTTTTATCTTTGACTTTTAAACAGTTTGATTATTATATGTTTAAGTGTGGATCTCTGCAAGACTATTGTTCCCAGAGTTTGTTGAGCCTCTTGGAAGTATAATGTATTGATTAATTTATTGCGTTTTATTTGTAAAGTCTTTAAATTTATTTCTTCGGATATTCCAATTCTTTCCTATCTCCAAGTTCATTCTTTTGCTGGTCAAATCTGCTGTTGAGCACTGGAGTAAATTTTTAGTAATTATACTTTTCCACTTCAGAATTTATATGTATAAGATGCATTTCTTAGGCCTTTATTATTTTGCAGTGTACAGTGTTTATCATCTTTCTAGTTTCCTTTCAAACATTTCTTTCTCTGATAATTTTGGGTGGGGCCAGTGCATTGAGCTACATCTCCAGCCCTTTTTATTTTTTGAGCCAGCATCTTGCTGGGTTTCTAAGTTATCCAAGCGACCTCAAACTTGCAGTCCTGCCTCAGGTTCTCTGTGTGCTGAAATTACAGACATGAGCCACCATGCTCAGCTATTTTTGTACATGAGTAGTTCTGTGTGAGTTATCTTCTTACTTCAGATTATATTTTTCTACCCTATAATAACTTGCGGTGTCTCTAGGATGAATTCCAAACTTTGTAGTATGGCACTGAAGAACGTTTCTCATTTGGCCAAAAGAACGCAAAAAAACAAAAGCAAAAAAAAGAAAAAAGGGCTAGGGATCTAGCTCAGTGGCCTAAGCGTCTGCCTGGCAAGTGCAAGGTTGTGAGTTCAGTCCCTAGTGCTGCAAAAAAAAAAGCAAAAACCCCAAAACCTAACTACTCTTTCAGTCATCCCTCCCTTAGAAAACATTTTATATTATGCCATTGTCCATCAATCTCATCTACTCCCCCCACCAGAACAGGCTTTGAGCTTGCTAGGCAGGCACTCTAGTGCCGAGCCACCTTCCCAGCCCTTTTTAAAATTCTGTTTTGAGACAGGATCTCACTAAGTTGCCTGGGCTGGTCTCAAACTGTGGTTCTCCTCCTTCAGCCTCCTCAGTAGCTGAGATGCAGGCCTGTGCTGCTGCTCCTAGCTCATGGAGTGTTTTTCTTTTTGTGGCCATACTGCTTTTAGTATGTTGATATGTTTTTTTTTGATCAGACTATAATTGGCTCATCAGTTCTCATATATCCTAGTTGATGAAGGTTTTTGAAACTACCTTTTCTTCTCTACTTTTCATAACCTGTTACTGTTTTCTGTTTTGTAGGTGATTTATCATGTCCCCGCCCCACTTTCTGAATATTAGCTCAGTTAAATCATAGACCAGGATGACCAGGACTATCTTTTTCTCGAAGTATTTATATAATGTCTTGCACCATTGAATAGGTGAAGTGGTTTTTTTTTTTCCATGTTTTTGAGACACGGTCTTGCTATGTAGTTCAGGCTGGCCTTGAACTCATTAGCCCAGACTGGCCTCGGACTTGTGGTGGTCCTCTTGCCTTGGCCTCCGAAGTGCTAGGATGATAGGCATGCACTACCATGCCTGGCTAGTTGAAGTGTTTGACAAATGGGTAATTTAAAATGATGTCACACACAAAGTTGATAGAATTTCCACTTTCCTGAAACAGCATGGTTTTAGGATTATAGTAGATTATAGTTTAAAAAAAACTTTAAAAAATTCTTTGTTATTCTTTAACACAGTAATGTGTAAACAGAAAACTTGAAAATAGGCTAAATTTGACTCTAGATTTTCTAAGACTATCTCTTTTTTTATATTTAGTTTTTTGAGACCGTCTCACTAGTTAGCTCAGGCTGGCCTTGAACTCACTATGTAGCCCAGACTGGCCTCAAACTCGCAGCAGTCCTCCTGCCTCTGCCTCCCAAGTGCTGAGACTATAGGCAGGCATAACTGTGCCTGGTCTAAGACTGCTTTTAATTATAGGCAAGTGTATTAAATTTTAAAGACATTTCATTTTGTTCAAAACACTGTTCATAAAGATGCAAGAAGGTATGGAGAGGTTTTAGATTATTCTAGTATTTTAATGAATTCATAGTATTATCTCTCCTCTAAAAATTTTTTAATGTCTATCAATAAGTTTACTGATCTTTTTGGCTTCCATACCAGTTCCTCCTCCTCTTTGTGGGGGAGGGGTTGAGACAGAGTCTCACTTTGTAGTTCTTCTCTACGTAATCCTCCTGCTTCAGCCTAACCATGCCCATTACTATCTTCTTTCAGATGTACTTTTTAAAATACAGTTTTAGGTTCACAGCAAAATTGAGTGGAAAATACAGAATTTTCACATAACCCATCTCTCTACACAAGTGTAACCCACATAATTATCACCCAATTACATAGGTGTTTTGGGTTTTTTTTTTTTTTTTTTTTTTTTTGGTGCTGGTGATTGAGCTCACAACCTTGTGCTTGCCAGGCCTGAGCTAAATCCCTGGCTCCTTTTTTGTCTTTTTGAGACAGGGTTTCCCTGTGCAGTTGAGGCTGGCCTTGAACTCACTTTGTAGCACAGTTGATCCTCCTGCCTCCCAAGTGCTAGGATTACAGGTATGCCCCCCCACACCTGGCCCCAAAGTACAAAGTTCGTATTAAAGTTGAAAGACATTTTGAATTTTCCTTCTCCAGTCTATATGTTTTGTTTCCTTTCTTGTCTTTTTGCATTATCTAGGACTTTCTAGTACCATGTTGAAAGGAGTGGAAAGAGGAAACATGAGCCTCACATTAGTGAGAAAGTGTCTAGTTTTTCTTAGCATTCAGTAAGATGTTAGCTGTTGTTTGTCATAGATATTCTTTATCAAACTGAGGAAGTTTTACTGTATTCCTTGGATTTTCTTCAAGTGCCTTTTTTACAGATATTAATACAATTTGATCATTAGTTTATTTTAGAATATTGAACTATCTTTGTATGCCCCTGAGGTAAATCCCTCTTGGTTTTGGTATGTATAGTTCTTTTTATGTATTGTTGAGTTTGATTGCTTTTGCTTTGTTGAGGATTTTTGCACTTGTGCTCATAAGATATATTGGACTGTAATTTTCTTGTAATGTCTTTGGTTTAAGTATAGTCATGTATTTTCCAAGAACAGGGGTACGTTCTAAGAAATCCATTGTTAACTGATTTTACCGTTACGCAAACATAGACTACTTACACAGACCTCTGCCGTGTAGCCCAGTGCATACTAGGCTGTGAACATAGTGCTCCTGCGCCCTGACCTTGTGCAGCATATTAACTCTACCGAGTCCTGTGGGCAGTTGTAACACAATAGTAGTGGCTGCTGTGATGTGACTATGTAATAGGAACTTGTCAGCTTCTTTGTACTCTTGGGACCACTGTTTTCTGTGCTATATATTGTTGACCAAAAATGCCATTCTGTGTTGTCTGTGTGAGGCTATTGGCCTTGTGGAATGAGTTAAGGAACTTTACCTTTGCTTCTGTCTTCTGAAAGAGATTGTAGAGAATGATTATAATTTGTTCCTTAAATGCTCAGTAACATTCATCATTCAACCCATCTGGGCCTCTTTTTTAAGCTTGTTTTGGTATATTTTCTCTGAGCTTTAAAAATGATAATTGTTCTAGTATTTCTGATTCAACTAT
>RJWT010036978.1:0-13149 GCA_004365215.1 Cuniculus paca | reverse complement strand
TGCCTTGCCTTTGTTGCCCAGAATTGCCTTTGGTATTCTAGGTCTCTTCTGGTTCCAGATAAATTTTAGGAAAGATTTCTCTAGATCAGTGAGGTATGCTAATGGTATTTTGATTAAAATTGCATTAAATCTTTATAACAATTTTGGGAGAAAGGCTATTTTTCACAATGTTTGCTCTTCCTATCCATGAGTGAGGAATGTCTTTCCATTTACTGAGATCCTCTTTGATTTTTTTTAGAGTATTGTAATTTTCACTGAATAAATTGTTTACTTCCTTTGTTAGATTGATTCCTGAGTACTTCCTTTTTTTGGATGCTATTGTGAAGATTGTGGTTTCTCTTATCTCTCTCTCTGTGAGTTTGTTGTTTGTGTACAGGAATGCTATCGATTTTTGAGTGTTGACTTTGTATCCAGCTACATTACGGAATTTGGTTAGTACACACAGAAGTTTTTCAGTGGGGTTTTGGGGGTCTTCTATGTAGAGTACCATGTCATCTGCAAATAATGATAATTTAACTTTCTTCGTTTCCTATCCTTATTCCTTTTATTTCTCTCTATTGTCTAATTGCTCTGGCTAATGTTATCAGCATTATATTGAATAGGAGTGGTGATAATGGACATCCTTGTTTTGTTCCCAATTTTAGAGTGAAAGCTTTCAGTTTTTGACCATTTAATGTGATGCTGGCTGTTAGTTTGTCATAGATGGCTTTTATCAGATTGAGGTAAAGATCATCTATTCTGATTTTCTGTAGGGTTCTTATTGTGAATGGGTGTTGAACTTTATCAAAAGCTTTTTCTGCATCTATTGAAATGATCATGGGATTCTTATCTTTGGCTTTATTGATATGGTGTATTGCATTTATTGATTTGCGTATGTTGAACCATCCCTGCATTCCTTGGATGGATCCCACTTGGTTGTGGTGTATAATTTTCTTGATGACTTGCTGCATTCTGTTTGCCAGTATTTTATTGAGGATTTTTGCATCTATGTTCATTAGGGAGATTGGCCTGTAGTTCTCTTTTTTGGTTGGGTCTTTTTCTGGTTTTGGTATTAGGGTAATACTTGCTTCCATGAATGAGTTAGGAAGACTTGCTTCCCTTTCAATTTCATTGAAGAGTTTGAGGAGTGTTGGCATTAAGTCTTCCTTGAATTTCTTGTAGAACTGAGCTGTGAATCCATCAGGACCTGGGCTCTTCTTTGTTGGTAAGGTTCTAATTACATTTTCAACTTCCTTAACTGAAATTGGGTTACTCAGCAGTTTCACATCTTCTTGATCCATCTTTGGTAATTGATATGTTTCTAGAAATCTGTCCATTTCTTCTGTGCTGTTGAACCTATGAGAGTAAAGAGTTTCAAAGTAGGTACTGATGATCTTCTGTATTTCCACAGGGTCTGCAGTGATTTCACCCTTCTCATTCCTTATTGCATGAATTTGAGTTTTTTTCTTTCCTTTTTAAAATAAGGTTGGCTAGGGGCTGATAAATTTTATTTATTCTATCAAAGGACCAACTCTTTGATTCATTGTTTCTTTGTATTGTTTTCTTAGTCTCCATTGCATTAATTTCTGCTCTGATCTTTGTAATTTCCTCTCTTCTTTTGGCTTTAGGCTTGACTTGCTCTTCTTTTTCTAGATGTTTGAGGTGTGGAATCAGGTTATTTGTGTTCATTCCATTTTCCTGATGTGGGAATTCACTGCAATAAATTTCCCTCTGAGGACTGCTTTCATTGCATTCCATAGGTCCCCATATATTGTATTGGTATTTTCATTAGCTTGCAGGTATTGTTTTATTTCTTCTTTAATTTCCTGTGTGACCCATTGATTGTTCAGGAGTGTAGTATTTAATTTCCATGTGTTTGCGGAGTTTTTGCAGTTTCTTTTGTCATTAATTTCCAGTTTGATGGCATTGTGATCAGATAATATGCATGGGATAATTTTGATTCCTTTGCATTTACTTAAGCATGTTCTATGGGCTAGTAGATGGTCTATTTTAGAGAATGCCTCATGTGAAGCTGAGAATAATGTATATTCTGATGTTGTTGGGTGGAATGCCCTGTACATATCTACCAAGTCCATTTGTTCACAAGTTTGATACAGTTCTGTTATTGCTTTGCTGATTTTCTGTCTAGTTGATCTGTCTCTTTGTGTCAAGGGGGTGTTAAGGTCTCCCATTATAATTGTATTATTGTTTATTTGATTTTTCATTTTTATTAATATTTGTTTTACAGCTGTGTGCTCCCATATTTGGTGCATATATATTTAAGAATGTTATTTCTTCCTCGTGGCATTTTCCCCTAACTGGTATGTAGTGACCTTCTTTATCTTTTCTGACCATTCTTGGTTTGAGGTTCACATTGTCCGTGAACAAAATAGCTACCCCTGCTTTTTTTGGGGGGGGGGGTTCCTGTTGAATCGAGTATTGTTTTCCATCCTTTGACTTTCAGTCAATGAATTTCCTTTTGGGTTAGATGGATTTCTTATAGACAGCATATGGCTGGTTGTTGTTTCTTGATCCATTCTGCCAGTCTGTTTCTTTTGATTGGTGCAAATTGAAGCCATTTACATTAATGGTTACAACTGATGTATATTGGCTTATTTTTGTCATGTTATCTTTCTGCCATGGCTTCTTTACCTTTTCCTTCTTTTTAATTGTTTGCCCTGCTTGGTGGTTTTTTCCGTTGGCGTTCTTGAAGCTGTAGCTATTTTCATGTCTATCTAGAATACCTTTCAGTATTCTTTGCAGTGTTGGTTTGGAGGTCATGAAGTTCTTCAGCTGCTCTTTGTCAGGGAAGTATCCTATTTCACCATTGATTTTGAAGGGTACATCAATCTGGGTTGGAGGTCATTTTCCTTTAGGATTTGAAATACTTCACTCCATGTTCTTCTTGACTTCATTGTTTGTGTTGAGAAGTTTGCTGTGATTCTGATGGGCTTTCCTTTATAGGTGATTTGTTTCTTTTCTCTAACAGCTTTTAATATTCTGTTCTTATGTTGAGTTTCTGGGATGGTGATTATTACATGTCTGGGTGTAGATTTATTTTGGTTATGGCTAATTGGAGTTCTATATGCTTCACTTATCTGTATGTTAGTTTCCTTTCTCATGTTTGGGAAAATTTCAGCTATTATTTCTGTAAATAGTCTTTTTACATCCTTTGTGTTGTCTCCTTCTTTTTCATTCACACCTATCAATATGATATTGTTTTTCTTTGCATCATTTTGCAACTGTCGAATTGTTATTTCCTGATTCCTTGGTAGTTTTAAAAGATCTTTCCTTTCTTGTTCACTAGCTGCCATCTTGTCCTTGAGGTCTGAAAGTGTATCTTCACATTCATTGAGGCAACTTTGCCACCTTTTGATGGAATTTTTCATTTCCTGGATATCTCTTTGAATCTGTTTCATGCATTCAATATCTTTCCTGTATTGTTCATTCAAGGTTTCCATCATTTTGCTGTGCTCCTCTATTTTTTTTAAGCATATGTTCTTTAGATGTTTTCAGCATTTCTTTCAATACATTTATCATTTCTTGTTTTACCTGTAAGATTATTTCTGAGTTCCTTCACAGCTTGATGGAGTTGTTTCTTCACCTCAGTTCCTATCATTTCAGAAGTTTCAGGTGTATGGCTTATTCTTTCTTCTATGTCCATCTCTCTTAGGCTTGTTTGGGATGGGCTGGCTGTGTGAGACTGGATTTTGCCCTTTTGTTTTGTCATTTTCCTTATTCCCCTGTGGCAGCTGAATGCAAAGTCTCAGTTGTTTCCTGGGTTGAGGATGGCTGTCTGCACTGCAGGGTGTTTCCCCAGTTGACAAGGGGTTGTTAGGCAGGCCTTACTGGATCCGTATGGGCATTAGAAAGCTCCCAAAGTTGGGGGAGCAGGCTGGGTGGACCTTCAGCATGCCCCACCTTGTATGGCAAGGCTCTTTGGCTGCTTGAGGTTGTTGGGCAGCGCCCCACAATGTTGCACGTGCAATCCCGAGGCTGCACGGCTAGGTGAAATTCGCTGTGCACACCTTCAGTTCACATCAGGCTCATCTCCAAGGCTGCGCTGCTGCTTGGTGTTGCTGGATGGGTCCTAAGCCAGACTCCTGGGCTGTTCAAAATGTCCCCAATTGGTTGGGAAAGCTGGGAGGTCCCCTAGCAGGTCACCCAAGATGTTCCCGAGGCTCAGGGCTAGGTGGAGATATCTGTGCACATGTTCAGCTTGAGCACGGCCCACTGCTGAACCTGCATCACTGCTTGGAGTCCTGTATTGTTATTCTTATGATATATAAGAATCTAAGTGTATGTTCTAAAATCAATTATTTAACATCATTCGATACAACAACAAATTAAAGAAAATATCATCTTATCAGTACTTACTGAAAGTCACTGATAAAATTTCACAGCCTTGTCTAATAAAAATATTTACATCATACAGGAATAGAGGAAAGTCATGAAAATACTAAACAATGACAAATACATAAAATATAGTAAGTTCTCAACTACCAAAGAAAATACAATAGTAATATGGCAAGTGCAATCTGTATTCCTCAAGGTTTACACTACAGTGAGAGTTACAGGCCTTTTATTGAAGACATTGATATAGAAGTAGGATATGGGAATCCATGAGAAAACACTAAGCTGAGTCAAAGTCATGTAATAATAATACAGTTTCTGCACAGTGACAGTTAAATTAAGATCTGAAAAGTCAGTGAGATACATCCACGTTAAAGAAAGGATGGTTGGAGAAAATATTTCTGGGAGATAGAATACATCTTAGAAAGGCCTTAAATATACACAAAAAGTAAGAATCTGAGAATACAAAAATGAACAGTGTGGCTGGTGTATAAAATGAGGGGGATAAGTGTATGATAAAACTGCTCAGGAAGGATCCTGACCCAGATCAGGAAGGACTTAGAAGCCATATCTAGAAGCTTGTGCCTTAACCTACATGCAGTGTGGACCTTGGTAGTTTATAAGCAGAAGAGATATTTAGTTTCCCCTACCTCCAGATCCATTCTCTGCCATTGCTTGCTCCTGTTCTGGAAACCTGATCCCCATGGGATCTATTACCCAGATTCCTTTTCTAACTGGCCTCCAGCTTGGTTCAACCAGTGGAGTGTCTATGCTCTGTGCCCTCTGCTTTAGTGGGTATACCTCTCCTTGACCCCAGGTGCAGCCAGAGAGCTTTCTGGTGGCTCCAGCTCTCACTGAATAACTATTTCTCTCCTGTCAAGGTTATAATGGATATAACTCCCATAATTTTTAGTTTATGTAATCCTCCCTATACCTCTGCATGTAATCCCTTCATCAAAATTTTTCATTTGAACCATTTGCATTGAAGTCTATTCTTTTGGGACCATCACTGATATGGGCATGATAAGGTCATATTTGTATTTTATAAAGATCTCTTTGGCAGATTTATTTTTAAAGAGGATGGAGGATAGCAAGACTGACTTAAAGGAGACCAGTGAGAAGGATGTTGTAATTCTGGAGGTTAGAGAGGATAGAAGCGTAGGCTAAGGTAGCAAGACTAGGGCTGAGAAGTTAGAACTCTAGATTCTGGACAAAATTATGTGTATGATCTTTCAGGCCTGACCACAGACAATCACAAAGGCTTTACTTGGCAAGATGTATGTGTTTTCCACACCAAACAAGACATACAACCAATGCCTTACAGTCTCGGAAGAGAATCACAGTCAAAGAACCATGTTTCTCTAGATTAGACCTAACAAGAAAAAAAATGGCAGCCCTGGTCAGCCTGTTCTTGGCTGAGCTGTCATTACAGAGTAGTCACTAAGCAAGAGAATAGTGAGATATAATCTTCTGCATGACACTGGCCATTCCCATGGTAACAACCAGCTAAGGCTGGTTCTGGTTAGATCATTCCAGTTAGGTCTTATTTTCAGGGAAACATAGAATCAGGTGCTCTGGACCAGTTATGCTTTTACACATAGCTGCATTCCTCATCCAGGTGCCTCCATTTGAAATACTTCGATTTATCAAGGGAACTTGAAAACACTTTCCTCACTCTAACTCAGTACTCAGTATTTTTCCACTTCTAGCTCCCCACATTATGTCAGTTAGCTTTATGCCACTATGACAAAATACCTGAGATACACTTAAAACGAGGAAAGATTTAGTATTTTGGTTCTCAGTTCCAGAAGTTTCAGTCCATGGTCTGCCAGTTCCATTACTTTGCATTTGAATAATGAGGCAGGTGCAAGAATCATGATGGCCAGAAAGAAAGGAAGAATGAAGAGAAAGGAGGGAATGAGGAAAAGAGGGAGAGAGGGAACAAATAAAATATATCTAGTGTATACTAGATATATTTACTTGGCAAGATGCATGTCTTTTCCACACAGAACATGATATACAGCCAGTGCCATACGGTCTTGGAAGAGAATCACAAAGAACTGTGTTTCTCTAAATTAGACCTAATGAGAAAAAAAAAATGGCAGCCCTGGTCAGCCTATTCTTACCTGAGCTGCCATTACAGAATAGTCACTGAGCAAGAGAATCATAAGGCACACAACCAATGGCCTACCTCTTCTAACTAGGCCACATATCTTAAAATTTTCACCACCTCCTAATAGTACCACAAGCTGGGGACAAATCTTTTAACAAATGAGCCTTTGGGGGACACTCCACATCCAACCCATAATGCCTTTTTGCATTACCTCTGGTTTTGGCTCTAGGTTTTGGTTTAGGACCCCCTTAACAGTAAGTCAGTCCTTTCTACCAGCACACTTCCATAGGGAAAAATGAAAGGAGGGAGTTGGCATTCCTTTAGCCTCTTCCTTGTGCTATTGCAGTTAGGTTATTAAAGATATGACTGTTATTTTCATTTTGGCTCATTTTTAATATTAACATTTTAGTATCTCCCATTTTAATATTTAGTATCTTTCTGGGTCAAGAATCCCAAAAGAAAGAAAGTACATGGTTTATAGAATGAAAGCAGCTGTCATCATACTTGCAGATGGTACATTTTCTGGAGTAATGAACTCTGTATTAGTCACTTTCATTGCTGGGACAAAATACCTAACATCTACAATGTAAAGGAGAGGTTTATTTTGACTCAGGCATCACAGTTTTTTAGAGGATGTAATCTATCTAATCTGGTTCCAAGGCAGAAAGGGCCTGGAAGAAGGCAACTGCTTATCCCATGGCAGCCAAGAAGTAGACAGAGAAAGGAGGAGTAGCAGACAAGAATACAACCTTTAAACTGGTTTTTCATGGTTTCCTGCATTTCTGTGAGTTACCCAATAGCCTTCCAATAAATTTTTTTTCTACATAAGTCAGAGGTGGAGATCTAGTCACTCAGCACTGGGACAGTGAATCACACATAATTTATACAAAAAGAGGCCTCTAAAACCAAGCGAATGATAAAATCAGTGCTATGACACTACCTCCAGGGAAAGCTGGCTTTTAACTTTATTCCTGCCTTTCATCATTCTGACTTATATTGCTGAATGCTGAAAACTCTGCAGACTAAATTTTCTAGGTTAACTTGCCAGGAAGTTTCCAGTTAGATTCTGCCAAAGGCAGGTCTTATGGGAAAGACTAGAAAGACTAGAAAACATTTTTTCCTCATTTTTCTGCCCCTAGATTTGGCAGGCAACCATAAGAGATAGAAGTCTTATCAGTGGATACAATCAGTACAGTCTTGCAGATTCAGTGGGAATGTGGATTCTCAGATTACTGGAAGATGACAACAACAGCTGTTTAATTCCAGAAACAGAAACCTCAGAAGTGTCTGGCATCTTCAGCAATACAGCCCTTGTGAATGCTAGCCCCTTTCACCCCTTTGGATATCATTTCCTTTGTTAGGAATGTCTACAGAAATTCTGCTTTCCTGCTTGGACACCTACTGATAACCGAGAATTAGTATTAAATTTTTTATATTAATATTAACACATGAGTAGAATCAGCTGATATGCTGCAGTTGGATCACCTTCTGTTTAAAACTGTATTCAGTATTTTTTAGTAATGTCATTTTGGGCAAGGAACTTTATCATGCTTCAATTTCCCTCACGAGTGTATTATGTAGATTAAGTTATATAATGTTGTATACAATGCTGTAATGTATGAAAATCACTGGCGTTCAATAGGCACTCAACAAATCTTAGTTTCTTATGTCTTGCTTCCCTGGCACTTGCCAGAGCTTGCTTTGAGCGTATGAACTTAGATTCCAGAGATTTTTTGCTTCAGAAAGTTTATCCTAAACTAGCATACAATAGAAATGGACTTAATGAGAAAGTCAGATACAGAGGAGAAGTACAGCAGTTCTTGGCAGGGAATGTTAAGTGAAATTTCTCTAAAGGCTACTTCTCAAAAGAGAAATACCCTGCAGAAGAATTTAAACCTTCACCTTCGCCTTAACCTAATTCAAAATATGAGTATTGACCTACATTCAGAAAAATGGTAATTCTATGTAAGCATGAGAGTTAGATATATTTTTGGAAGAGAGACACTGGCTACTGATCCAACTGAAGGTATTTTCATAATTTACTTGGAAAATGGAATAAATTATTTTTTCCTATCTGTATAGAATTTTCACATTTCCTGTCATTTAATATGAGTCATAATGGATGTTTGGAAAGAAAATATGCCTTTTAACAAGTGGCCTTTACAACCTTTGGAGCACTGAGATGCTAGATTAAAGTTTCAAATTGAGTCAAAAGAAGATAAATAAAAATGACTAAGAGATTACAACAGAACAGTACCTTCATGAAAAAAAAAACAAAAAACCTAAAGATTAAAGAAGCATATAGTGGATAGAATTATGGTAATACCTCAGTTCACAAACACTTCTGTTTGCAAACAATTTGCCTTGCAAACAAAAGTATTCAACAAAATTTTGCTTCTGTTCACAAACTCTGCATTAGGTAACAAACAGGACTATGGCCATCTTCTTCATACAAACACAAATGCACCCACCTTCCTGAAAATTGTAAACTGAGGTACCACCGTAGGGTACTAGTATTGAACAATATTTTAAAGACATCCACCTCCAATCATCTTATTTTTCAAATAAGAGAATCTAAGCACAGAAGGACCTGTTTCTAAATTATGCATAGATTTGGAGGTAGATTTCCTTGGCATGGAAGGAGATGTCCAAATATACTGTCCTTTGTTTATCTTCTAGGATGACCTTGGTTAACCACTTTTGCCTCTAAGGGTAGAGACGGAGAAAAAGTCAGGTATACGGTGGTTCTGTGCCAGGGGCTAATGAGAAACTCCTGAATAAGAACATGGCACCCTTTGAGTTCAACCACTCATTTTAGTCTAGTATTTAACAAATGGTCATTTGTTTTCACATAACTCTTCCAATACATTTCATGAAAATCTTAACAACTATTATAACCACAAACTATCAAAAAAGGTCCCACTTTAGAAGAATGAGCATAAAATGAAGACTGTTTGCTTTCCTTTGTCCTAGCAAGGGACAGAGATCGGCCTGGAAAGCACATCTCTGGATATCCATGCCAGTGTTCTTTCTAATATCTTTAAAATACCTAACAGTAATGTTCAAAGGTATGAAAATATGATGCTCCACATAGAAGTGATAAGCACATTTTGTTCTCCCCTGAAGAGTTGTAATAAGTGATCTAACTTTCCAGGAGGCATGGCAAAAAGATTAAAGTAAGTGTTTTAATCTTATGCAAATTGTCACTAAGGATTATCACATAACCATTTATGGATAGCTTGGACAATAAATACAGAAATTTAATAGACAAAAAGATAGCCAGAAGTTGGCACTGTGACACAGCCTGTAATCCCAGCTACTCAGAAGGCTGTGAAGTAGGAGGATCACTAATTCAAGGCCAACCCTGGCAATATAGTGAGACCTTGTTTAAAATATAGCCAGAAAATGATTTTAGCTTCCACTGCTGTTTGAATATGATTAGAAGTGGTGCTGAGAGGGTGTTCTCACAGGACCTAGGCCAAAATGAATGAAGGAAAAATAGTATCGGTATTTAATGTAAGAAATCAGGCTTTGTGGGAGTTGTTATTGTTTTAATACCAGTTTTATAAAAATAAAAACTTCACTGAACTATAAACTCTGCCCCACTTACCCCAGATTTCATTCACTTTATTTTTCTTGTATAAATACCCTATGCTATACCTACTGCTGGAGTAGGAGTCCTCTGGACAAAGACTCTGGTGTGGGTTTTTCCAAGGTGGTTGATGAATTCCTGGTAGGAAGACTGTGAATACAGTCTTTTTCCAGAGGTCAAGGGTCAGGTCTTGGAAGGTAGGTCTTGGAAATGGCATCAAAGATAGCCTTGGCCTTGGTCTTACCACCACAAGCCCCAGGGCCCTAATATGCCAGTGCCTATGGCCTCAAAGGTCACTGCTGAAACCCGGGCAGAAGCTGCCTTGGCCTCACATGCCTGAGTCCCTGGGGTCTTTGGGCCCTCCTGATGCACCAGCGTTATCAATCATTTGGTGTTTTCCCAAGGAAGAAGCTGCCTCCCTTTTTTAAAATGATGAATTTTTCATGTTATGCCTTGTATCTAGGTGTCCTCCCAAAGCCTCATGCACTCTAAGTAGGGCTTTTGGGAGGTGGCTGGATCATGAATGTGTGATGCTGAATTAGGGTATATGAATATAGATTAAGGGTGTGTGACATATGGATTAGTCCCCTGAACGGATTAACATGGTGCTGAGTCTAGTTGCATGGGTTTAGTCAAGAGGAAAGCCCCTCCCTGGGTGTGGGTGGTATCAAGCAAAATGTTTGTAGCCTTGGATGGGATAAAAGGGATAGAAGAAAGGCAAGTTTCACTGGTTTCTGTCAGCAAAATTCTCTTAATGAATTGTTTATTCTGATAATCTCTACATTTATCCTCTTGTTCTTTGTTGATGGCCTTTGCCCCTACCCTTTTGCTTAAACAGTTCTCACAAAGGTAACAATTATCTTCAAATTTTCAGAACTAATGAGCAGTATTCTTTCCTAACTTTTCTTTTAAAAAAAGTTTTATTACCTGTTTTCAGTACATAATGAATACATTCCTCACAGGAAGTTGGTACACTTACATAATATATTTTAATTATTTTTTTCATCCCTTTCATTAAATGTCACATTTCCCTGGCTTTATTTTTATTGCATTATACCTTCTTCTTCAGTTGTTGGATTCTCCAACACTTCCCGATACCTTAATGTTGAAATGCTTCACAGTTTGATTTTCAGATTTCTGCGTTTTTGTCTTCATTCCCACCCTATCCAAAATCATCAAATACCATGGTTTTCCACTGAGTAAGTCCAAACTTACATATCTAAGAGCATACTTGCATCTTCACTTGAATATGTCTAGTAGACCTTAATTTAATGCAACCCTAAATGAACTGATCTATTTACCCTAATCTCAGTAAAGGATACCTTCCCTGCTCCTCATTGGGAGGTTCATCAATACCTACATTTCTTTCACACTTTCTCTGTAATGTATTAGAAACTTGATGTTCTCACCTTCAAAATATACTCCAAATGGAACTATTATCATCACTTGTTTAAATGATTGTAATAGCTTCTTAATTGAACTTCTTTTTTTAAACTTTAGCTGACTCACGTCTTTGAGTCTTTATACAAAAACCAAGTAAGTTTTTAAAACATCTTATATAATGTTGACTACCACAGATACTCCAATACAACCCCACTACACTTAAAATAAAACCCATAGTAGTTACAGTGGGATACAAGTTACTACATGACCTAGTCTTCCTCTTTGACTTTCTCTCCTGCCCTTCTCATGTAGTGGCCTTACACACATCCATGCATTCTTCTTTCTTAGATAGGATGTCCTTCTACAAGATATTCCACATCTCCTGTTCTCTCTCCCTGGAGATTTTCTTTTGGATATACAGGTAGTTTCTTCACTTTACTTAGGTGTCTGCTCAAATGTGTTATCTTACAGTGAAATATTAACAAAGAAAACCCCCACAAACAGATGAAACCAAAGCAAAGAATCACTCCCAAAAGACCACTTACAAAACTAACCATCCTGTAGGTAATTGTCAACTCTGGGGAAAAAAAAAAAAAGAAACAAATACCTAAGTTTCCAAATAGTGAACCGAAACAGTTTCTGAGAGAAGTCAAACTTGGCAGAAGAATTTCACACTTTGTGTGTGTGTGCCTTTGGCTCAGGTAGGGTGCCTAAAACTATTAGAGAAAACCTACTGTCTTACAGCACAAGAATCAGAAAAGAGGGTTTGAGTTGGGGGCATCTACTTAAAAATGAGGGCACGGAGAGACGGCATGGCCAGCTGACCTTTAGCTTCCTGACTTCTAGTCTCAAGAACTTTGACTAGCAGGATGTGGTGGGGTATACCTGTAATCCCAGCACTCTGGAGGCTGAGGCAGGAGGGTTGCTGCAAGTTTGAGGACAGCCTGGGCTGCAAAGTGAGCTCAAGGCCAGTCTAAAGTGCATAGTTTCAAAAAGAAAAAAAAAATTGACTTTTCTGTTGTTTTAAGCTACCCAGTTTGGCAGGTCATGCAGGACCCAGGAAGACAAGGGAAAGCCAGAAACTCCCAAGAGTCAGCCATGCTGGGACCGGGAGGAGCCGATCAAGGATCCAACTAGCCAGCCTTTCTGGTAAGCCATGCAGATTGTGCGGAACCCAGGAAGACAAGGAAAAGTCAGAAACTCCCAAGAATCAGCCATGCTGGTACTGGGAAGAGCTGATCAAGGATCCAACTAGCCAGCCTTTCTGATAAGCCGCGCAGACCGTGTGGGACCCAGGAAGAGAAAAAAATCAGTGTCTCCTGTAAGCATACCAGCATGCAGACTGAAAATCACCAAACCCTCTTACCCCATAAGCCACCAGCTGGTTTGGAGGTCAACCTGAGCTAATAACAATTGAGGTACAAAAAGCACCTGAAGGATTGTATTGTTAGGTTGAATTTACACAGGCATGGGGTTGACAGTCTGAGCATGTATAGGAAGGATAACAGTATGCAATATGGTAAATATGGAGAGTTTTTTTTCTGTCTTGTTTTTAAAGTCTAATAATGTTCTCACTGTTTTGTTTTATTCTTATTAATTTTTTTCTTTACTCAATATTCTATTTTGATTGGTTTTATTCTGTTTTGTTTTGGTCTGATTTTGCTATAACTGATGGAATGGAAAACTACTGTGAAGATAACAAGATACACTATAGTAGCCATTGTTGTTT